>JAQZBX010069936.1:0-15508 GCA_029593785.1 Cabassous unicinctus
AAAAAAAAAAAAAGAGAGAGAGAGACAGACACTTTAAAAAATGAAAAATAAATTCTTCTTTTTAATTTAGTTTAATAGCTAAAAGCTGCTTCAAAACCTGCAGATAGAACACTGCAGGGAAATTGATTGATAAACACAAGCAGGCTGAGAGGATCTACAAGGACCCTAGTAGGAATATTGATCCTCCTTAGCTTTGTTTGACTGCTTGCCTGTGTGGTTGTTTGGTTTTTCTCTGTTTATTTGATGTCTCTTCATTTTCTTTCCTCTTTCCTTGCCCCTTTCTTTTTTCTTTCATTTTTCTTAATTGGGTGCTGATAGCTTGTCTCTTCTTTGCTATGCTTCTTTTTCAGTGATTTCCCATTCTCTGTCTATACTGATTTTGTATTCCAAACTATCTCTTATCCTTCCTTCATCTTTCTGCCTTCTGCTTTCTTTTGTGGCTCTTATACCACGTTTATTCATATGCCCACAACTTAAGGATGTCTATTTCTATTCTATCTATTTTGTTTTCTTCTTTTATAATTAATATTAACTTTTTCTTTTCAGCCCTTTATTTACCCTTTCTCTCCCTCCTCATAATTCTAGCCTTCTAAATCTATATATATATATATTCCTTTATTAGGTTTCCCAGTCCATTGTAGGTACTCCACTTTTTTCCCTATTACTCTACACTGCCTACATGAGTTAAATATTCATTTCATTAAGTCTTATTTGGCCCCTCATCTAACTTTTATCAATATTACTATTACCCTTCTTCCTTTCTCACATCTTTCGATTCCTCTGGCCCTAATCTTTAGCCTTCAAGGGAACATAGAAAGAAGCAAGGAAATAAAATCAGAAGAAAAAGTGTCAAAGAGAAAACTTAACATACGCACAGAACCACCAACTAAATAAAACTCTAGAGCAGAGAGAGAAGTTAATGAACTGAATAAACCCATCAAGATAAAATGATGACTAGAGGGCAACAAAAAAATACAAACCACACTGAGAAACAGGAAAACATGGACTAGTCCAATGAACAAACTAAAAACCAGGAAGTGATGCAGAACATTGAACAACTAATCAAAGATTACCAAACAAATATCATGGACCACCTTAAAGAAGTGAAGGAAGAGATTAAGGATATAAAGAAGACATTGGGAGAACATACTGAAGAAATTGTAAATGTACATAAAAAGATAACGGATATGATGGAGATCAATGGCACAATCCAAGAAATCAAAAAGAAACTGGATTCACATAACAGCAGATTTGAACAGTCAGAAGAAAGAATTAGTGATGTGGAAGACAATACATCTGAAATCAAACAGATAGTAGAACAGATAGACAAAAAGGTAGAAAAAACCCAGCAGGGACTCAGGGAATTAGCCGACAACACAAAATGCATAAACATAGGCATTATGGGAATCCCAGAAGGAGAAGAGAAGGGAAAGGGAACAGAAGGAGTGTTAAAGGAAATAATGGCTGAAAACTTCCCAACCCTATTGAGAGTTGGATGTGCAGATCCAGGAAGCACAGTGCAACCCAAACAGTATAAAACCCAACAGGCCAACTCCAAAACATATACTTGTCAAAATGTCCAATGCTCAAGACAAAGAAATAATACTTAAGGCAGCAATAGAAAAGAGAACCATCACAAACAAGGGAAGCACAATAAGATTAAGTGCTGATTTCTCAGCTGAAACAATGGAGGCAAGAAGGCAGTGGTATGACATAGTCAAAGTACTAAAAGAAAAAAACTTCCAGCCATCAATTTTCTATCCAGCAAAACTGGCATTCAAAAATGATGGCTAGTACAAAATATTCAAAGATAAACAGAAATTAAGAGAGTATGTCAATAAGAAAACTGCACTTCAAGAAATACTGAAGGAAGCTCTACAAGTTGAAAGGAAAAAACAAGGGAGATAGAGTTGGAGGAGAGTTTAAAAACAACTACAAAAGACAAAAACAGAAACAAAACAACATATGATACACATTAACCCAAAGAAAAAATGGCTGAAGTAAGAAATTCGTTGTGAGTAATAACAATGAATGTTAATGGATTCAATTCACCAATCAAGAGACACACATTGGCCGAATGGATAAGGAAATAGGATCCATCTATATGCTCTCTACAAGAAAACCACCTTCGACCCCAGGGATTCTAGGAGGCTGAGTGAATGGCTGGAAAACAATTTTACAAGCTAACAATAGCCAAAATGGCAGGAGTAGGTATTCTAATATTAGACAAAATAGATTTTAAATGCAAAACTACTGTAAGAGACAAAGATGGATATTATATATTAGTAAAAGGGGTAATCTCTCAAGAAGAGAGAACAATCATAAACATTTATGCAACCAATCAGGGTGCCTCGAAACACATGAGGCAAACTCTGGAAAAACTAAGTGGGGAAATAAATGCCTTTACAATTATAGTGGGGGGACTTTAATACACCATTATAATCATTAGATAGAACATCTAGACACAGAATCAATAAAGAAACAAAGGCTCTCAACAATACATTAGAGGACCTGGACTTAATAGACATATACAGAACACTCCACACAAATACAGCATGATTTACATTCTTCTCAAGTGCACATGGATCATTCTCCAAGATAGACAACATGCTAGGCCACAGAACAACTCTCAATGGATTCAGAAAGATTGAGATTATACAAAGAAATTTCTCTGTCCACAATGGAATGAAACTGGAATCACTAATGGCCAGAGAAACACATTAGGAACAAGGATATGGATGTTAAACAACACACTCTTAGACAAACAGTGGGTGAAGGAGTAAATCAAAAAGAAATCAGTAACTACCTTGAAACTAATGAAAATGACAACACAACATATCAAAACCTATGGGATGCAGCAAAAGCAGTCCTGAGAGGGAAGTTCATAGCCATAAATACATATATTAAAAAGAAGAAAGAGCTAAAATTGAAGACCTAACTGCACACTTGGAGGAATTGGAAAAACAACAACAAACTAAACCAAAGGGAAGTAGAAAGAAGGAAATAAAAAAGATTTGAGCAGAACTAAATGAAATAGAGAATAAGAAAGCACCAGAAACAATAAACAAAACCAAAAGCTGGTTTTTTGAGAATGTCAATAAAATTGAAAAACCCTTAGCCAGACTAACAAAGAGAAAGAGAGAATAGATGCAAATACACAAAATAAGGAATGAGCAAGGGGATATCACTACTGACCTCACAGAAATAAAGAGTATCATAAGAGGATTCTTTGAAAAATTATATGCCAACAAGAATGATAACTTAGAGGAAATGGACAAGTTTCTAGAAACTCACAAACAGCCTACATTGATGAAAGAAGAAATTGATGAACTCAACAGTCCAATTACAAGTAAAAAGATAGACTCAGTCATCAAAAACCTTCCAACTAAGAAGAGCCCAGGACCAGATGGCTTCACAGCTGAATTCTACCAAACATTCTGGAAAGAGCTAACACTAATTCTGCTTAAGTTCCTCCAAAAAATAGAAGTAGAAGGAATATTGCCTATCTCATTCTACGATGCCAACATTACCCTAATACCAAAACCAAAAAAAAAGATACCACAAGAAAGGAAAATTACACACCAATTTCTCTAATGAACCTAGATGATAAAATCCTCAACAAAATACTTCGTAATCACATTCAACATCATATCATAAAGATTATACATCATGACCAAGTGGTTTTCATCCCGGGTATGCAAGGATGGTTCAATATAAGAAAATCAATCAATGTAATACACCACATAAACAGATTGAAAGAAAAAAATCACATGATCATCTCTATAGATGCAGAAAAAGCATTTGAGAAAAAGAGCACTCTTTCCTGATAAAAACACTGCAAAAAGATAGGAGTCAAAGGAAACTTTCTGAATATGATCAAGGGTGTATATGAAAAACCCAAAGCTAACATCATCTTCAATGGTGAAATCCTAAAACCCTTCCCTCTGAGATCAGGAAGAAGACAAGGATGCCCACTATCACCACTCCTATTTAACATTGTCTTAGAAGTACTTGCTTGAGCACCGAGGCAAGAAAAAGATATAAAGGCATCCAGATTGGAAAAGAAGAAGTAAAAATTTCATTATTTGCAGATGACATGATTCTATATATAGAAAGCCCTGAGAAATCTAAAACAAAGCTTCTAAAACGTATAAAGGAGATCAGTAATATAGCAGGCTATAAGATCAATGCTCAAAAATCAGTAGCATTTCTGTACACCAATAACGAGCAATCTGAGGAGAAAATCTAGAAAAAAATACCATTTACAATAGTAGCTAAAAGCATCAAATAACTAGGAATAAATTTAACTAAAAATGTAAAGGACTTATATACAGCAAACTACACAAAACTGTTGAAATCAAAGAAGACTTAAATAAATGGAAAAATATTCACTGCTCATGGATAGGAAGAATAAACATCACCAAGATGTCTATCCTACCCAAGCTAATCTACAGATTTAATGCAATCCCAATAAAAATCAACACTGTATTATTTAAGGAACTGGAAAAGCTAACCACAAAATATATTTGGAGACGTAAAAGGCCTCAAATTGCCAAAGACATATTGAAAAAGAAAAATGAAGTTGGAGGTATCACATTACCTGAATTTAAAACATACTACAAAGCTACAGTGATCAAAACTGCATGGTATTGGTGCAAGGATAGACCTACTGACCAATGGAACTGAATTGAGAGTTCTGATATAGATCCTCTCATATACAGTCATCTGATATTTGACAAGGCCACCAAGCCCACTCAGTTGGGAGAGAATGGCCTCTTTGACAAGTGGTGCTTGGAGAACTGGATATCTATATCCAAAAGAATGAGAGAAGAATAACATCTCACACTTTATACAAAAATCAACTCAAGATGGATCAAAAATCTAAATATAAGAGCCAAAACCATAAAGACCTTGGAAGATAATTTAGGGAAGCATCTAAAGACCTTGTAATAGGAAATGGTTTCATGAACTTCACAGCCAAAGCACAAGCAGCAAGAAAAAAATAGATAAATGGGATCTCATGAAAATTTAAAACTTCTGCACCTCAAAGGATATTATTGAGAAAATAAAAAGTCAGCCTACCCAATAGGAGAAAATATTTGGCAACCATATATCTGATAGGAGCCTAATATCTGGCATATATAAAGAAATCCTACACCTCAAAAATAAAAAGGCAAACAACCCATTTAAAAAATGGGCAAGCAACCTGAAAAGACACTTCTCCAAGGAAGAAATACAAATGTCTAAAATTCACATGAAAAAATGCTCGACATCACTAGCTATTAGGGAAATGCATATCAGAACAACAATAAATAGCATCTTACACCCATCAGAATGGCAGCTATTAGAAAATCAGCAGAATATAAGTGTTGGAGAGAGATGTGGAGGAATAGAAACACTCATCCACTGCTGGTGGGATTGTGGAATGGTCCAGCCACTGTGGAGGACAGTTTGGTGATTCCTCAGAAAACTATCAATAGATCTTCCATATGATCCAGCAATTCCACTGCTGGGTATATACTGAGAAGAATTGAAAGCAAAGACATGAACAGATATATGCACACCAATGTTCATAGCGGTATTGTTCACAATTGCAAAAAGTTGGAATCAGTCCCGATGCCCATCAACAGATGAATGGATAGCAAAATGTGGCACATACATACAATGGAATGTTAATCAGCTGTTAAAAAGGAATAAAGTGCTAACACATGGAATAACATGGGTGAATCTTGAAGACGTTAGGTTGAGTGAAGCAAGCCAGGTATTGAAGGATAAACAGTATATGAACTCACTGATTTGAATTGAGGAAATTGAGCAGTCTCTGAGAACCACTGTATGAAAGATAGGTTAACAAGGGAGAGAAAGAGAAAAGAAAGCCATCACCCATGTGGACATAATCTATGGTAAAGGAATAGAATACAGATGCATATTGAAGGATAGGACAGGTGGGTAGTGATATTACTGGGTTTGGTGGTGCAGGGTTAACAGGTGTGTAGATTAGGAAGGGCAGGTTAGAATACTCAGGGCATGTAACTATGAATCTTGTCATCCCATGAGTCAAGACAGGGGAATGTCATATGCCTTAGGGGGATGGGGAGGAAGGAACAGAAAAGATCAAACGGGGTATTTACTGGTCATGGGAAATGTTTTCCATTATCTTACAGTAATGGACACAGGACATGGTAAATATCATCAAAAATTATTAAACTGTACCATCTAAATTGTAAACTATACTGTAAACCACTGAAAATGTTTAGTAACTATGTTTCACTATCTGTACAACAGTTATAAAAATGCTGCCTTCCACCAAAAAAAAAAAAGGTTTTAATATGTTGTGTGGAAGGGAAAGGGAGGTTGGGTATAGGGGAATCTATAGTATTCTGTGTGTGACTTTGCTGTGACCTAAAACTTCTTTGAAAACTAAATGAAAATTTGGGAGACATTGGGGAATGAGAGGGAAAAGGTGTCACGGTACACACTGGACATCCAATAATGCAGTGATAAAAGGAGAAAAAAAAATTGTTTTTATTTCTTTTTTTTTCCCATTTTCTTTTTCTGAATGTCCCAATCTGTTAATTATATTTTATTTTTAGTTCTTTTTTTCTGAGTTTCCTTGTATTTTATCTCTTGCATTTAAGCTTATCGTTATTATTTCATTTTCCTATTAATCGCATTTGGTTATTATATGGGCTTCATCTTCAAGAAAGGTTTAGATCACAGAAGGGTTACAATGGAGGCTGCAGAGGACCATTGGTGGGGGGTGTCTAGGATGGGGGATTCATGGAAGGAAGTTCATCTGAATACACATAAAAGACATATAAAATTGTTCAAATGATTGAGGGATGGGGCATGGTCACAGTGGATAGACCATCACTCAATAAATGAGGGAATACTGAATTCCCAGCCTGGAGAGCTCTGCCACATTCTCCAAGGGAGCAGCAACAGTCCCCTGAGTTTAGGGGCAGTGTCTGGCAAAAGATGATGGCCCACTGTTGGGTTTTTGTTATTGATGACTAGCCTTATGAGTCTTTGCTCTTGTAATTGAAACTTAGGCTACTGTTATGGGGTGCCTAAGGGTTGCCATCTAGGAGCCTCCTTGTTGCTCAAATGTGGCCTCTCTCTAAGCCAAACTCAGCATATGAATGCATAACCTTCCCCCCAACATGGACCTGACTCCTGGGGATGAGCCTCCCTGGAAATGAGGGATTAATACCAAGTGCCAACTGGAAACACGACTGGAAAAAAACCTTGAATAAAAGGGGGAAAAGGTAAAGACAAATGAGTTCATGTGGCTAAGAGACTTCAAAGAGAGTCGGGAGGTCATTCCAGACGTAACACTTACACACACCTCAGTAGGATCTCATAGAACACCAAAGTTGATATCACCCCACACAGAGGGGCTCCTGAAGGCTCTGGAGACACCTAGGTCCTATATAAGGGGGAATAGCCCCAGAGATTGACGTCTCATCAGTGGGCTCTACTTTGGAATCTGTGCTCCTGAAAGTGACAGAATTGGACTCAAATAAGTCCTCTTTGCACATGATCCATCAGTCCCTTCTATTCAAACCTATATGTGATGCTGGAGTTCGTAGGTGTACTTCCAGAGACTGGAGCCTCTGGAATCTCGGTGGAGCTGCAACTACTACTCTACAGCCCAATGGACTCACCCAAGTCACCTGGTGAGGAGACGATGATGGACAAGGGCCATCACAGGGAATGGAGAGGGTCTGCAGCTGAAGGCAGGATAATCCCATCCACTGTATCCATGGGATATAAGCCCACTCTCACTTGGAGGTAAAGTGGACATCACCACTCCAGTCCCCTCAGGACTTGGGGAAGAGCTATGGACTAGAGTGGACTTAATGGTATTCTGTTGTAGACATATTGTGATTCAAGCAATCAAAGAAATTATGACAGTGAGGTGGAGCCAGTGGCCACTAGACGCTTTCAGGGTGGGGAGGGGAAGGGCAGTTGTAATACAGGGGTTTATTCAGGACTTGGGGGTTATCCTGAGTGACGTTGTGGCCATGGATATAGGCCATTTTACATCAGCATATACCATACAGAACTGTGTGGGAGAGAGTGTGGTCTATGATGTGAACTGTGGTCTATGCTTAGTGGCAAAGCCCCAGGATGTGTATATCCATTGAAGGTGATGTGCCGCACTAATGAAAGATGTTTATGTGAGATGTTATGGAAGGTATGGGAGGGGGAGATCATGGGAATCCCTGTAATTTTTGTGTAAAATTTATGTAATCTAAGCATCTTTTAAAATATATATGAAAAAAATAAATAAAAATAAAAAAATAAAAAACAATAGTCATATAATATTGTAAACATTAATACATGTTCTTTTTTAATTTTTAATTTCAAAGAAACTTTTGAATACATAAATGTTTCATAAAAAATATAGGGGATTCCCATGTGCCTCACCCCTCCCCTCCCACACTTTCCCTAAACATCAACAACCTTCAGTTGTGTGGTATATTTGCTAAAACTGATGATGTCATATTGAAGCATTGCTATTAACCATGGACTATAGCTTACATGATAGTTTACATTCTATCCTGAGCAATTTTATAGGTTATGACAAAATATGTAATGGCCTGTATGTGTCATTTCAATGTCATGGAGGAAAATTTCAATGTCTCAAAAATGCCCCCATATTTCACTTATTCTTCCTTCTCTATCCCCTCAGAACCTCTGTTGGCCACTGCCTTTATATTAAAGATAAAATTACTTCCATTGCCAGAATAACAATAAGTCTATAATAGACTAATGATGTCTATTTTAGTCCATTGTTCATTCCCCAATCTTGAGGATTTTGGGATGGTGATGCCCACTCTGTTTCTAACACAGAGGAAAGCTAGTTCCCATGGGCAGATGAATGAAACTATCTTGCTTGTAGTTGCAGACACAAGGCTATGCAAGGTTGTCCTTCACTGGCAATTAACAGATTTCAATCTGTCCTGTAAATCTGATGATCATACCATGATCTGTAGATGCTCTATTGTGGAGGAGGCAATTTCTTATCTTTTCACCCTATATATCCATGCTGATAAGCTTCAAACTCCAACATTATATATTTTTATATATACAATGATCAACACTAACCTATATCCTTAATGAAGAAATGATCAAAATGTTGGGGAATGAATTTCATCTTTGTATGTGACTGAAAATATTAGAACTAGGTATATCCTCTCAGGAGTATACTATTATTACATCAAGATGAAATTGGAATAATTTATGTTTTGAGTATGTATTTATTTAGTGTAAGACCAGGTTTCAATGAAAGAGAGATACAATGGGACAGTTGTTTAAGATACAGGAAGTTTATTTATTTTTTGGTGTGACAGCTACGTGTAAATGTAGCTGCATGTAAATGGTCCAGGTTGACAGGGCAGTGCATGATCACTCCTTCATTAAGTGCCTCAGGTTGGTTCCTGGCTTCTCTTGGTTTTTCCCTAAGGACTTTATATTCAACATGGGATCCATGTGCTAACATCATTGGCTTCAGCTGGGAGCTTGTTAGAAATGCAGAATTCTGGGTCCCACCTGTATAGTAA
The DNA here is from genome assembly GCA_029593785.1 of Cabassous unicinctus. Taxonomy (NCBI): domain Eukaryota; kingdom Metazoa; phylum Chordata; class Mammalia; order Cingulata; family Chlamyphoridae; genus Cabassous; species Cabassous unicinctus. The sequence continues at coordinate 9,570 of JAQZBX010069936.1, forward strand.
TGAACCATCATTTGAACTTCATATGTACACTGCAGTTTGTAAGTTATTGCCATGGATACTATTATTTACAGTTGGAGTCTAACTTCTTTGTTTCAGGAGACAAGAAAAGGAAATAAACTAGAGGAGCAGGAGTACACATTCAACATTTTAGATTTCAGCCTGGAATTTACACAGGTTGCCTAGAGGTAATCAATAAGAACTTAGTAACAGAGCTTCACCTAGCTGCAAAGAGGTTGGGAATTTTCAATAAATAATGTCTGTGAATATTTTTGGGCACATACTACTGTCCAAGACTGTTTGATGTCCACTCGCAGTGTGTTTTGAGCATTTTTTCCATTTAGGATATGGGTTTGCCTTGTCATCAATACTTGAAAACAGTCACTTGAAGGGAATGAAGCCAGATGATTTTTGTTACTGCCAAAGGGGAGAGCGTATTTTAATGGATATCTAACAGTATCTGACACAGGCACCTGGCATCAATAACATCCACAGAAGAATTTTATTTCAAAACTCACTTCAATTTTAATGATACTTATTAAGTACTCATTATTTGCCAAATCCTATTCTAGGAATCTGTAAAAATATAAAACTAAAACCCCTGTCTTCACAGGTCACATTCTAGTAGATTAAGTTTTAGAAGAATCCAGTTGTAAACCAAGGACTTTTGTGAGTTTGTAGGTTTGAAAAGACTCCAACTATGGACTTCTGGATATTTTTGTTTTTAGTTTAGTTTGTTTTTTATAAGGATATTATAAGTTTATATTTTAAATCCATTACAGCTTTTTAAAAAAGGACCTTTTTCATTTTAACTTTATTCTCACCACATCTTCTGGCCTTGGATCTTCTGGGCCTCAGGTCAATAAGCAGAATCCTCTACATCCTCATCTTTTGTGTGAACTTTCCCTTCTTCTTGCTTTGTTTGTTTTGTTTTGTTTTTCTTCACTGTGAATGTTTCTTCCACTTAAAGGGGAATATCTGAAATTTCAGATATTTCATTAACCTGTATTTTTGTTCTGTGTGCACTTTTCTACACATATGTTACAAGTCAATAAGAATTTTGAATGAAATAAATACAAATGAATATATAAAGCATATTCAAGAACATCCAGACAAACATTTAAAGCCATATTTGTTTACTCCTGATTGCTATTATAATGGCACAAACTCTGCTTTTACCTATGGCAGAAGGAGAAAAGATCAGATACAATCTTGAGAAGTTCAAAAGTCATTGACAGTCAATGAATTTTGGATAGTACCTTTCTTTGTTGAACTATGATTTCACAATATTTTGGAAAGATCAAATTAGAGGTAGCACAGAAGTACAAACTCAAAAGGGCTTTTTGTTGTAACCTTCAGTTCCACATTCAAAACTGGCAAGGTTTTCAGGCAGATAATCCCTAAATAAAACTCTTAATTATAAATAATTTTAATTAGTAATGTATTTCTTGTTGTAAATATTTTCTGTTCACCTTATTATGTAAGAGTCTCCAGCATTAGGTATTTATATCTATTTTAATATTTGAACATAATTAGTAATATTAAGATGTATGTAATTTATGGTAACACCAGGATTCTTGAGAACATTTTTGTGGATCCTTTGTCTATATAGTAAGAAAAGGTGTCCTTAAGCAGTTTGTACTGTTATTTCATGGGTAGAAACATGGAATATTGTAAAATTTAAATGTAAGCCTTTATTCTAAGGTTTGATCTCTTCCAGGACTTTGGGTAATGGGAAGGAAAGAGGATACTTTTTTGGACAAAGAAATGAGAGAAGGAAGTGAATTAGTACAAGTGCAACAAAATAGAGAAGAGAAGGAAACTTGAAACTCAGTCCCTTCATAGCAGAGCACTGGTGGAAAAAAAAAACTGTAAAAACAGAGAAAGAGCAGAGTACATGGTTCTGATCTTATATCTCTACAAAATAGTTAGGCTGCCCAGGCCCTGGTGTGGTTGGGTTTTGGAATGGAACAAATTCTTGCATTTAAAATTCTCCCTAGTTCAGTGGTTTCTTGCTTAAGGGTCAGCAAGTAGGTCCTGTAAAGGGCATCTTTTCCAAAGGAAGTTATATTGGCCATTGCACTCCATATCCAGATGCTATGTCAGTCTATCCTTGTCTTTATGCAGAGTTAAGGCTAAAGAAGATTTTGGATCATGATGTGCACCCAGAAAGAAGCATTTTTTGCTTGGAGCCAGCCACAATTATTAGAGTGCTTGTCTTAGTTTGCCTAGGTGCTGCCAATGGAAAGTACTAGAAATGGGTTTACTTTTATGAAGGGGATTTTATTTAGGGTAAAAGCTTACAGTCAAGAAGACATGAAATGTCCAAATCATAGTATCATTACCCAAGATGCTTCCTCACCAAAGTCCAGTACTGGTGATCCTGGTTTCCTGCCACGTGGCAAAGATGGAAGCCAATTTCTGTCGAGTTCTCTGCCTTCCCCTTCAGAATCTAGTTTCCCAGGGATCATTTTTGGGCAACCAGGCATAAGGCTTGATCCTTTCTGGGGTGTCTCTCTTAGTCTCTGCTGCTCTGCTTTCTTCCCGAGTTCAACTATAAGCTATCAGACATATGGCTTGTCTCTCCAGCCTCAAGCTGCTCCATTGTCCCAGCCTCTTGGCAGCTTCATGCTTAAGCTTTGGCTGCTAGCAATCCTTGAGTGGTATATCATATGGCAGCATAAAAAGTGGCAGCTTCCTTTTGCCTGTGAGTGTCTCCTTTTATGTCTTACTCCCAGACACTTCTGCCTTGGTTTCTTCTATCACACTAATAGGCATATAAGAAATTTATAGAGTTAGGTTTAAATATATAATGGTCCCTATCTTAGGAAAACAGTTTTTCAGAGTTGTGTCTTTCCTTCACTGTTTAAAAGGAAATACAAATTGTTCTTTGCCTGTGAATGGAAGTATGTATTATAGCAATTATAAAATGCAATTGGCTGCCAAGGGACATGACATCATTTATGGCATGATAGAAATATTCAATATCTTGATTGTAGTGTAGATTACATGGGTGCATACAGGTTTCAAAAATCATCTAGCTTTCTGTTGGAAAATGGCGCATTTTGTTCTATGTAAATTAAATATTAGGAAGTCAATTAAAACATAAATATAAGTTAAATTTTTTTCCCTTCTTCTTTCTCTCTTCTTTCCATTTTTATTGACTAATTAACTGCAAAATGTTGAAGGAATTGGGGAGGACACAAGATGGTGACAGAGTAGGGAGTGTACACTTCGGATGGATTGTGCAAGGCATGTGAATGGATAACAGAGAGATTCTTGGGTGGATGATGACTATGTTTACCCATGCAAATATAAGAACATTCTGTAACAAATATACAATACTAATACATGATGTTAATAACAGGGTGGTTTATGGAAAAAGTACAACACATGTAAGGTATAGATTATAGGTAGCAGTAATATTTTCATGATGTATTTTTTTCATTTTTAACAAATGTACCATAACAATGCAAGATACCTGTAATGGGATGAGATATGGGGGTCCTGTATGTTATACATGATTGATTTTCTAGCTCATAAATTTTCTCATGGAAAATAAATGAATATTATAATAATAAATAATTTTAAAGCATTATGCTATGTGACAGAAACTACACACAAAATACTACATATTGTAAGATTAAATTTATATAAAATGTAAATATAAGTAAATCTATAGAGACAGAAATAGATTACTTGTTATGTAGGGCTTGGAATGGATAAAGACACAGAATTGACAGTTAAGTGGTAAAGGGTATTTCATTTAAAATAATGAAAATATTAAAAAATTGATTGTGGTGATTAATTCACAACTCTCTGATTATATTAAGGGCACTGATTGTACACTTTGGATAGACTGCATGGTATGTGAATATATCTCAATAAAACTGCATTAAAATATGAAAGAAATTATATGAAGTTTTATTAGCAGTTTTCATTTCTAATATTCACATTTTACATTTTCATATGCAAGAACCTATCTTATTTCTACTTTTCTCTCTTACATTGTTGCTGCTATGCACTTTAAATTCATTTTTCTTTTCATTATTAAAGATGTTTGAAGCTGTCAATCCTAGCCTCAGATCACCATGAGAAACTTAGCATCAGCCTATGCTGTTATGCTTTCAGGTACTCAGCCAAAGAACTTCTTATTTTAATAGAGCTATGCAGCATTATTATGAGTAAATGGGCAATTGGAATAAATATCTTTCAAAAATTGAATGTACCTCTTGGAAACTCTGTAGGAACCACTCTATTGCAGGAACTAGGTATGGGGATCTTCTATATATTTTGCACCTATTAAATAATTTAACCCTTACAGAAACCCTAAAATGTAGATATTTTATAATTTGTTTTAAAGTTGATTTTAAAAAAGGACAAAGATACCAAGGAATGTGTGAAATGTCACATCCCTGATGGGTTTGAATCTAGGCACTGTAACTTCTGAGTCTAGACATTGATCACTGTGTTCATATACCTCTCAAAGGAAAAGTTTTGAAGGTTTGCATATAAAGAACAGGTTTGGAAACTGACTATCTCCAGTTAAAGTTAAAGCTCATTGCTTACATAATTTTGAATTCCACACTGAACAGTCCGTATTTTAAGAATTTGTACTCCTTTCTCTGAAGATCGTTTCTGCTTTTCTAATACCTCCCACATGGTGCTTTACATAAGTAATGATCCTATCTACATTTATTATAAAACTCATATTAGGATGTTTAGAAGAGGTGAGAATTTTGCATATTCCTCATAATAACTCCAGCTAATTTTTATTCTCTATTTCAATCAAAAGGCAATTATGGATGTATGAGGACAGAGTAAATATGATAATTTCTTTATTTTGAAAAAATGGAATAAATTACAATGGGAAAATTGACTAACTGGATTGAAAAAAAAGAAAAACATTCACAGAAGAGAAATCAACACACATGGAGAGAAAGCAAAATCATAGTAGTAGTGAAAGCAGAGTTTGAGGCTTTTCAAGTGTTTATTTTAAAAACAAAACTTTAAAAAAAAATCAGAATAATAACCCTGTTATGTCTAAAGAGGTTTGCCCAAGATCACAGTTAGTACATAAAGGAGCTTAGATCTGACTCAGGCCATCGAACTTCAGCAGCTGAACTCTTAACTAAGAGATATAATAATTTTTATGCTTGATTAATATGCATTCTAGGTGAAATGAAAAGATCCAAAAAGATTTGCTTACAAAAGATAAATGATTCTAAGGAGGACAAATTGTGAGAAAGCCAGTGTATAAAATTATACAATTTTGTGGATAATAAATGTCTTAATAAAAATAATAAGAATATAATTTTATTATTATTAACCTTCAAAAGAAGGCTTATTATTTATATGCATAATAGATTTTTTGCAAAATCATCAGCACTGAAATATTGGCCATGCTTGTGCTTAGGCATTAGAGAAGATATATGGATTCATATGCAATTTTGCAATTGTACTTATTGATAATTTCTGGAAGGATATTTAAGAAACAAAGTAGTTTAATCTGTTGATTAAGATAATTGATTCAATGGACTGGGAGAGAGATTTTTATATTTCTCACATTCTTATGTTTATCTTGACTTTTTATCATAATAATATATTATTATATAATAAAACATAGTTAGAAAAAGCAGATAACAATATTGAAAATAACTTGAAAACACATCTATTACAATGAAAATCCTAGCACTTGGGGAACAATATTGCACTTTGAATATTGTAGGAAACTTGTTTATAGAACTGTTAATAATGAGAACAAAAACTGGAGACAAAATGAATAAATGGTCAAATAAATGTTTTATAAAATATATGCACTATCACACTGTTAAATTTATAATTAAATATGGAAATTATAACTATATAGGAAGAGAGCTATTAATAATTTTAATTGAAAAACAGAATATTAAATAGTATTTTATTAATATTTCCTTTATATT
>JAQZBX010069937.1:0-15506 GCA_029593785.1 Cabassous unicinctus
CTTTCCTCCACATCGTCTTCAACACTTGTAGTTCTCTGTATTTTTAATAGCTGCCAGTCTAATAGTGTAAGATGACATCTCGTTGTAGTTTTGATTTGCATTTCCCTTATAGCTAGTCATTTCTCACATCTTTTCATGTGCTTTTTAGACATTTATACTTATTCTTTGGAAAAGTGTCTATTCAAATCTCTTGCCCAATATTTAAATGTTTTTTTTTAAATTTTTTTTATTTTCGAGGTGTAGAATTTCTTTATATATGATGGATATTAGGCCCTTATCAGATAAATGGTTCCCAAATATTTTCTCCCATTAAGTAGGCTGCCTTTTAATTTCTTGATAAAATTCTTTGAAGTGCAAAAGTGTTTAATTTTGAGAAAGTCCCATTTATCTAGTTTTTCTTTGTTTGCTAATGCTTTGGGTGTAATTTTTATGAAACCATTTCTTACTACACAATATCATAGATGCTTCCCAACATTATTCTCTAGGAGTTTATGGTTTTGCTCTTAAATTTAGATATTTGATTCATCTTGGGTTTATTTTTGTATAGGGCATGATACGGAGATCCTCCCTCATTCTTTTAAATGTGGATTTCCAGTTCTCCCAGCATCATTTGTTGAAGAGACCATTCTGTCCCAGTTGAGTGGGCTTGGTGGTTTTGCTAAATATCTGTTGACCATATATGTGAAGAGCTATGTCAGAATTCTCAGTTCCTTTCTATTGGTCAGTGTGATTATCTTTGTGCCATTACCATGCTGTTTTGACCAATGTAGCTTTATAGTATGCTTTAAAGTCATGTTGCATGATTCCTGCAATTCTGTTATTCTTTTTCAACATGTTTGGGCTATCCGGGGCCTCTTGCCCTTCTAAATAAATATCATAATTAGCTTTTCTAATTCAGTAAAAAAATGCTGTTGTAATTTTTATTTTGAAAGCATTAAATCTGTAAATCAATTTGTGTAAGACAGACATCTTAATGATGTTTTGTCTTCCAATTCATGAACATGGAATATAGCTTGATATAACAATTTATTGCTATAAGTCTCTCTCTCAGTGTTACTTTTGCTGTATCCCATAGGTGTGATGTGTTGTGTTCTCATATTCTTTCAATTCAAGGTAGTAACTGCTTTCTTTTGAAATTCCCACCTTGATCCCTTGATTGTCTAGACTGTGTTGTTTAACTTCCATATCTTTGTACCTGTTCTGTTTCTCTGCCCCTTATTAATTTCCAGATTCATTCTACTGTGGTCAGAGAAATTACATTGTACAATTTCAATCTTTCTGAATTCATTGAGAGTTGTTCTGTAATGTAGCATGTGGTCAATCCTGGAGAATGATCCATGTGTGCTCGAGAAGAATGTATATCCTGTTGTATTTGTGTGTAATGTTTTGTATGTCTATTAGGTCTAGATCCTCTAACATATTCAAGATCTATGTTTCTATATTTATCCTTTGTTGAGATGTGCTGTCTAATGGTGATAATGGTGTATTTAATTCCCCCAATACAAATTTTAAAGGCATCTATTTTTCTACTTAATTTTCCTAATGTTTGTTTCGTGTATTTTTGCGGCATGCTGGTTGGGTGCATAAAAGTTTATGATTGTTCTTTCTTCTTGATAGATTATCCCTTTTATTAATTTACAGTGTCCTTCTTTGTCTTTTACAATAGTTTTTCATTTAAAGTCTGTTTTGTCTGATATCAGTAAACCTACTTCCACCCTTTTTTGTTAATGTTTTGTATGTAACATTATCTTCCAACCGTTCACTTGCAATCTCCTTGTACCATGGGTCTAAAGTGATTTTATTGTAGACAGCATATAAATGGGGCATATTTCCTTATCCATTCTGCCAATATGTGTCTTTTGATTGGACAGTTTTATCCATTAACATTCAATATTATTAGTGTAAAGACAGTAATTACATTAGACTTTTTTTTTTTTAGGTTTCTATATGTCATATTTTGTTTTTATTTCTCTTTTTATGACTTTAGTTATTCTTACTAATATTCTTCCACCCACACTATCCTGCAACCCTCTCTCTCCTGTTTCTTTCTTTCAATCTGCAGAACTCCCTTTAATATTTTTTTAAAGGCAGGTTTCTTGTTGACAAACTTTGTTAATTTCTGTTTATCTGTGAATATTTTGAACTCTCCCTCATTTTTGAATGCTAACTTGGCTGTATACAGAATTCTTGGCTGGAAGTTCTTTTCTACTAGCACTTTAACTATGTCATACCACTGCATTCTCACTTCCATGGTTTCAAATGAGAAATCACTGCTTAATCTTGTCAAGCTTCCCTTCTATGTAATGGATGTTTTCTCTTGCTGCTTTTAGTATTGTCTTTTTGTTTTGATCACTTGACAATTAGATAAATATATGTCTTGGGGTACGCCTGTTAGGATTTCTAGTGTTTGGAGTGCACTGTCCTTCCTGGACATGTACATCCATGTCTGTCAAAAGAGTGGAAATATTTCAGCCATTATTTCCTCTAACACTCCTTCTGCCCCCTTTCCATTCGCTCTTCCCTCTGGGATGCCTATAATGCATATATTTGTGCATTCATGTTGTCATTTAATTTCTTGGTTCCCTGTTGAATTTTTCTATCTTTTTGTGTGTGTTGTACTATCTGGGTGATTTCAGATGTACTGTCTTTGATGTCACTAATTCTTTCCTCTGCTTGTTCAATTCTGTTTTTATGAGCTTCTATCATATTTTTGAGTTCTTGCATTGTGCCATTCATCGCCATTTTCCATTCATCACCATCAGATCTTTTATCTTTTTATGTATGTTCACCATTTTTGTGTTCTGTTTCCCCAGTGTCTTCTTAATATCATTTATCTCTTCCTTTTGTTTTGTGTAAGGTTTCTCTTTGACACTTGTTTCTATTCATTCTAAATTCCTATAGTTTTCTGTGTTTCCTGTTCTCATTTGGCCTCTTTTTTTCCTCTGAATCTGTCCTTCCTGGATGATGCACAGCCCTCTCCTGGTTGCAGATACCCAAAGCAGCTCCCTCGGATAGCTTTTCTCCTTTCCTCCATTGTATTTGTGAGAGGATTGAGCCCTGACTAGCTACTCCAAAGCCATCTTCCCAGAAGTCCAGGTAGAACATTTCTGATTTCTGTTAATTGTTAGTTTTGGCTATAATTGTGATTCCAACCTCTAACTTTTCAATCTTTTCTTTTTCCCTAGGACGCTTAGAGAGATGGAGACTCAGATAGCTCAAGGGGGCTCTAATGTCTCTCAAGCTCACAAGTCAAACATCACTTCAATATCCTCCTTCTTGGAATGTCTTAAAGAGAGGAAGAAAGCAAATTTGAAATAAATGGTCAACAATTTCTCCAAACCCTTTTGCTATTCATTATTCTTTGAAGATGTTGGAAAGATAAAAACAAATGCTTTTTTATTTACTTCCAATAATAAAGCAATTTACTTTATTACATCTTTCCTTTGACATCCAGTTCTGAGATATTTGAATTCCAAAATATTTAGTCCTGAATTCATTCCCTGCATTTCTCTCCCACCCACATGGGAATATGGTGTCATTAAGGGATATGCATTATTTTATAAACAAGTAAATATGGCTTTTTTTTTTGATACATCCAAAACTACTTTCATGTTAAATGTAAGTCTTTAAATATCATACTAACCTAAGAATTATCTGTTGATTTGTCTGAACTGCTTTCATTTATAATCAGTCTTCTGGGTTGTTTGATCATATGACAAATACCTGAAAAAACAAGCCCAGTCAAGTACAACAGACATTTTTCTCTCTCTATTCATCTTTGTATGTAGGTTGGGGAAGTAACCTCTGGGATTCTTTATACTTCTTATAGCACTGTGCAAAAGGACTCTTGATTCTGATTGATCATTGAATTAATTGAGCAAATCAAAATGACCATTAATCTCACCAAAAGAGTGTTTGGCCCAAGCTATAGGACTCATAGTATTTCTGGTTTATTATTGTTACACTTAACCAATTTTGTTTTCTTTTCTTATGCAAGGGACTACTTCCTGCATAGTGTGAAGTATTTCATGGACAAAGAATTTAACACAGTTCAATAAAATTTTATTTAAAAAATTTCAAAGAACATTTAGATGTGTTTTGTGCCAACTCTTTGCTAATGGACAAAATATCAGGTGTTTTGCATATAATTTGCCTATAATTATCAACTACTTTTGGTCCTTCACTCTGATTCTCAGTAATTCTTTAATGATTAAGAAATGAAGTTTATTTCTGATCCCAAAACATTTTATATGATTTATAAAGTAGCAAAAACTAAATCCAAATTTCCTCTCTATTTCTATTTTTTGTTAATGTACTACTGCTGAATTAACAAATTCAGCTAACTAATATCAGACCTATTCATTTAACCTTCAACATGAAATTCTTCTCTTCATATTTTAAAATCGTCTTCACTCTGGCTAAGCTCTTTGATGCTGGTTAAAAGTGGGTTCAAGCTTTATGTACTTTCACAGAGTTACAATTTTTTGGGTGGGGCATAGTAAATATGGAAAATTTTTTCTAGAGTCAAATTTCATTGCTTTGAGCCATCAGTATACAGGCTCTTCTGGATACAAGCCACTTTATGATTCCCTTACAATTCTTTGACTTTAAACTGCTTCCTTCCCCAACAATGTTACTGAAAACAGAGATCCAGTTTGTTTACAGAAGGTACCTCTGCTCCCTACCCTCCATGCCCCATGGGAATCCTATGACATTCTGTGAGAACACTCTCAGTGCCCACCTACTCCCCACATTTCCTTTTCCCCACCATCTCGAGGAAGGAGACTGGGAGCTGGCTGGGGGCCTCTGAGGAAGCAGTGGGATTTAATTCACCAATATTAAAATCTGAAAGTACCCAGCAAAAATTGGAGTCTCATGATGTTATCTGAGTTGTATTTTGAAGGTTGGATTGACCCTAAATATCTTCATAATTTTTTTGATAAATCAGCTGTTCCCAAGTGTAGTGTCACATCACAGTTAATGAAGCCCTTCAACTTGCATCATCTCTTTAATCTTCATAAAGGATGAAACAGGCATAGAGGGGTTGAATGACTTACTGAAGGTCACACAGTAAGTAGTAGATCATTTGACAGTAATTTTGTAGTCCTCTCCACAATATCAACTAGATAATAGACATGGCAACCAATAACACCTCTTGGGATTACTGTTAGTACTTGAAATAGGATAAATGTTTCCTTGATACATTAGAGAAATAACCCAAAATGAAAATCTATCCCCGTGATTGGGAAAGCATTAAAAAATAAGTACCATATGTTTGTTTTTTTTTCAACAAAATGTTTATTCTCACAATTTTTTGGTTGGAAGGAGTCTGTTAAATAAGCAAGGGTGATGAAGATGCCTATCAATGTTTCAGAACTCTTCACAACTGTGTTAGTATGAAACATCTTTTAAATTTTTATATGTACATGTTTTTAAAGAGCTGCTACTTCAGATGACAGTAACTCTTCAGTGTTTATTTTTCTGTCCAAGTTTCTGACTTTTTTCAAAAGGCTACTTAAGAGCTGGCTGTGAATTGTTTCACTGTCTTTTCACTCTCCCTTTTTAGCTCTTCATTGTGGGCATCCAGGCACTCTAGAATATTAAGAGACCTCAGTTTCTCCTGTTCCAAAAATCTTGTAGCTATTGTACCAACGGGAGACATAGGCAAGGGACACAAAGTTATTAACACATCTTGGTCATTATACTCTCAGACATAGTCTCAGAAAAATTGGCTTCATTAACATCTAGTATTGAAGGCAAAAAGTCAGTTTTACACAAAAGGTTAAACAGCAAACAGATGGTGTCACTGCAAGGGTTCATATGAGGACTCGGGGGCTGAGTATCCTGGAGATGGTGTCTCTAGTATCTGATGCTCGTCTTCTCAGAGGCCAAAGACCTGTTTTGTAGTGCTCAGTCTTTACTTCGTCATGTCTGCGTTGTTCATGTGTGGGCTTGAATTCTGTATTCTTGAACTCTGTTGCTTTTCTGTGGGTCAGTTTAAAGTTTCCATCATATTTGTGGGGGGCACATCTTAGTGAAAATCTCCAGTTTAGATTTGGTATCCAACAATTCTTTCTCTAGTTGCTGATTTTCAGACACTAATTTATTTAATGCCTCAGTATAATTCTTCAGGAGGTCTGCTAGAGAACGCTCTTTTGCCTGTAAACCCAATTCCAATTATGTTACTCTTTCAGAAAGATGATGATTTTCTAACTTGAGTGACTCCAGCTGATCCAAAATCTCCTTGTGCTCTATCACTTTTTCTTCTGCCTTGTATTTCTGCTTTTTGTATTTCTTCCACGTCTGAGGAAGAACATTTGGTGCAAGCAATAGTGATACCTCACTCATGCAATTCCCTAGTTAAGTGGGAGATTTCCATCTTCATTCTTTTTAGTGCCGAACTGCAACTCTGTTCAGTGTGTAAAATCAGTTCTTTCAAATTTTTAATCTCTGCCTGTAGTCATTGTTATGTCCTTCCATCTTTTTCAATTCTCCATATTTTGTCATTAGTTCTCGACCCAGCTGTTACTCCAAACTGCCTTCAAGATGAGTCACCTCTGCATGCAGGAGACCTTTACTACTGTGGGTGAAATCCAATTGAGAGAGCACATTTTCTAAGTCTCCCTGCTCTTGAGAAGTGTAGCTCCTTTCTGCCCATGACTTCCAGTGACCTTATGAGCTCTACTACGTGTTGAGTGTCAGTAGCCTTTGTTTTTGCTTGTAGCTTCTCATTTTGAATTTGTGGTTCATGGATGAAATTTTCTTGAGATTGAAGGGTTGCCTTTAATTCTCTCATCTCTTCTTGCAGAACCTCTGACAGTTTTTCAGGTTCTTTCTGGTCTTCTTCTTTTCGCTGCTGTTCCTGAAGATCTGTCATATTAATTCCGGCGAAGTCCTTGATCCTCATGGTGAGATGCTGTATTTCCAACTCATTGGCACAGATAGTGTCTTTGGCCTGCTCCAACTTACTGCTAAGGTGCTGAATTTCCACCTGACTGGACAGCTCCACAGACTCTAATTTCTGTTTCAGATTGTCAAACTGAGCCTGAATGATCTCTGATTGTTCTACCAGAGCTTACCTCTGTGCCTCCAGAGAAGATACCTGTTGCTGAGAAATCAAAAACGTTGCTTCTCCCAGTCCAGAGATTTCTGACGAAATTCCTCTATTTTTCCAGTTAACCTGTCATATGTCAGACCTATCTTCCTTGTGATTTTTGGTGCTTCCTCTTGAGTCCCTTATTTGCTTTTTCTGTAGCTTTTCATAGCTTCTCTTCAGTCTGCTGAATTCTTCATGCAGTTTCTTCAACTCCTGTTTATATTCCATGGCCATTTCTTGCTTGACCTTCTCATGATTTTCCACCTGCTCACGCAACATTCCAACCCCTTTGTGTTTCACATCCAACTGACTTTTAAGAGCCTAGTTTCACGGATGTACAAGCATGTTTCTAGAGCATGCATCTGTCGTTCTCATTCAGATTTTTTAAGAGCTTACCATTAGGTCAATCTGTTTCATGAACTCCAGTAGTTCTGCTTCACAGGATATCAAAAATCCCCTGCCATGTGCCCGATTTTGCATTCCTTCCAACAAAGCCTCCATGACCAAATCCCCTTTGGTTTGGCAACACTGGAGGTTGCTAGGGCACTGATTCATTACTATCTGAATTAAATAAATCACAAACAGTTCAGGAAGCCTACAGGGTCTGCTGTGTGCCCCTCCACTTAAAAGGGAGAAAGGCGAGCGCGGTTGGCCTTTCCAGGAAGGCAACAGCTTGGGAGCAGCTTGTCCACTGCACCTGCCTGGTGGGAAGGGCTGACCAGGTGGCAGGCTCGGCCAGCGCAACGGGGAATGCCATGTTCACCTTCACGGGTCTGCAGGGCGCTTGCAACCAGACGGAGAAGCGGGCTGCGTGATTGGACCTGGGTGGACAGGAGCAGGCCTGGTGGTTGGCGGGTGGTTCCGAACTATCGCCCGCCATGCCTCTGGGGCACCTGCGGCACCATTGCCTCATATGTTTTACATGTTCGAAATATTCAATTAATTCCAGTGCTGTAGACTTGACTAAAGACATGGTAGTTAACAGAAAATTTCTAAATTGAAAATAATCTTGTACCAATGTACATCTGCATGTGTGTATATCTATTGCTTTGAATGCTTACTACTTTGATATCATTTTCTTAACCTATTGCTCATGCTGAGATTACAGTGGTTTCATTCCCATCGCTATACTTAAATTCACCATATTTCTTTTTAATTACATCCTGCTGCATTTCTTAGTCAATTCTAATCTTTAAGAGTTTTTAAACTTTAATGAGTAAAAATTACAGATTTTAAATATAGTTTAGCAATAATTCAGTTTTCAGTTTAGTATATGAATCTCATATTTTTCCAATGCAGTATGAAACATGCTTTTATTCCATAAGAAAATTGTATACTCACTGTATGCAAACAGTATAAAACAATAAAAATCAATTCCCTTACTTAATGAAAATGAGTGACATTTACCTCACATCACATTACCAGTCTCTCCATTCCCATTCCCCTGCATACTAGTAAAGTCAAATAAAGTGGAGTTCATCTTTTCATGGTTCTCTGTCATGTTTTCTTCAACTTTAATCTCACTCACCAGATCCTAAATATGACTTCCCTTTACACTTCATTTTCTATTACTGAGGTGAATTGAAGTTGTATGTACCCCAGAAAAACATTTTATTAAATAGAATCCATTCCTGTGATTGTGAATCCATTATAAGTAGGACCTTTTGACATGGCTTCTTCAGTTAAGGTGTGGCCAAGCCCAGTCAGGATGGGGCTGAATTCTATTACTGGAGTCCTTTAAAATCAGAATCAAATTGAGCCAAAGAGAAAAAAATGCCACAGGGAGAATCCAGGAACTAAAATCCAGCTGAATCTGGAAGAGAACACAAAGGCATGGAGATGTCTCCTTGTGTACCACTATGTAATAGAGGCACTAAGGACCAAGGATCTCTAATAGCCGGTCCCAGAATGCCACAGTCTGCAGGGAGAAAGCATCCTCTCAATGATGCCTTGATTTGGATTTTCTTTTAGCCTCACAACCATGAGGAAATACATTTCTATTGTTTATCCTGACCCATTTCATGGTATTTGTTTGAGCAGCCATGAAAACTAAGACAATTATCATGTTTAATAAAATTGGTAAGCAGATGAGATAACTTAGTAGAGAAGCTAGTGCTCTGTGAGTAACTTTTTATTCCATTCCCAAGAGTGTGTCAGGAAAAGCATCTACAATAATATGTTGTGCTTGTGGGTTCCTTAGAAATAGTATTTAAGTTGAAAACCTCATGAGAAATAGAGAACAGCAAAAAAAGCATGGAATAGGGGGTGGAGCTAGAAGGTGAGGGTTGAATATTCTATTACTAGCCCTGTCATAAATAAATGTGGGTGACAAAATTCATCTTATTAGATAGTTGGAATAAAGTTTAGACTTGGTAAATGGAATTGCTTATATTCTTAAGTTTTTCTTTTAAAATACCATTTTGTACGTGTCCCTTTACAATAAGTTTTATTGATGAAAAATTTTTGTAAAGAGCAAAAAGAAAGATGAAGTAAGTTTTTTAAAAATGAAAAACTAAGATTTGTACAGAAAACAATCCTAATGCAGCTCCACCTATCTCCATAAGGCAAGTTTTAAGACATCATGAATATGATGAGCTGCCTTCATCAAGAGTCCAGCCAGAAGCTTCATGGACTCCATTGTTTAGCTACGATTGCGATTCTGATGCTCTTTCCTTGCCATGATGGGTGTTCTCCTGTCTAGCAAATCTGAGTGACTCTGAACATTCAGGTACACATTAACGAAAAAAATTTTGCTTCAGCAGCATAGTAGATGCATAAGAATTGTTCTTAGCTTCTTACAATAAGATGTTGAATGTTCTACGTGCAAAGAGTCAGCTGGTAAAAGAAAAACCTAGACACTCCAACGTTTTTCTCATCCTCCTATCTACTCTCTGGAGATAGGTATAATCATTGAGCAATAAAGTTTCCCCCGTTATAGAAGCCAACACTCCATTACAAAAAGAAACTTAAAACCTACCTTTTCCCAGAGCAAAACTGGTCAAATCCTATGTTTATTTTTCAAAAGGTAATACATGGGTTATTAATGGAAGCAGTGGAAATTTGTTGGCCATAAAATCAGCCCAAAATTTGGGGAGAGTCTTTACTCTTAAAGCCAGAAAAGAAAAGACATCATTGTTTTTTTCAGTAAGGTATAAATAGGAGAATTGGAGGAGAGGAAGTTCATTAAAAGTGCTGCATTCTGAATCCTGCTATACTGGTTTTAATAGAGAGAGTGAGCTCTTTGTAGTAATTTAAAGCAGATGATGATGATGATGATGATGATGATGATGATGATGATTATCCTCCAGGATCAGTAGACTCTTTAGTTATCTACTCTCTCATAAAGAAATTATAGTACATATGTTTATGCCCAAACTCAAAGAGTCTATTTAACAATTTTATAAATGTTGAAAATGAGAACAGACTTGATTTTCTGGATCCTAATAGGTATTTATCAAATTAGCAGTATCAAGACAGATTTTGCCTAAAGGTCCTAGTAAGTTTACAAGGACACTAAAAAGTCTTTCTTGGGATCTTCTTTCTGCATTAGTTCCATGTCTAGTTGACTTGGAGCCTACAAATAAAACAAAAATTTTAGATCATTTTAAACCATATTGCTTTTCTCAACTTCGTCTCGTCACTTGTAAAAGGGAACAAATCCTAGGGTAATAAGTATTTGACCCAAAAGCTAACTTCATACCACCAAAAACTTTTCTTTTCCAGATGTGTCCTTTCAATAGTAAAACAGGGTTCATTGAGAGGTTTGGGGAAATAAGAAGTACCCTTATAATGACATATGAACCATTTGCCTCCTGATAGCATAACAAGGCATAAACTTGAAATGAAATTAATATTTACTATTGTTAAAGTTAGTTTTCTGGGAAGTGGCTGTGGCTCAAGCAATTGAACACCCATTTACCAAATGGAGGACCTGGGTTTGATCCCTGGGACCTGCGTGGCTTGGAGAGGCGCAGGCCCCCGCGTGATGAAGTGGCGCACAAAATAAAAAATGATGAAACAATCAGGTAGAAAATTTAAAAAGTTAGTTTTTGGATCATGCCGTTTATTATCTACAGTTAAATTTCATGTAATATTGGCTTAGTTAATTGTGAATGTGTGGAGTTTAGAGATTATCTCTTTTGCTTCTCTGTTGCCCTTTGTGTCTTAATTAGTGAGAGGAGATGAAGAATGGAGCTGGTTGCTGGTTCCAGCACACTTTCACTTACAAAATCTGAAACCTCAGAAGCCCTTTGTCCTGCACTGCCATGGAAATCCAACCTACCCTATCTGTTTGCAAGATTACCACCTCGTTAATTCCAATCTGTGTTTTAAAGACATTTTAGCATTTTGAGTGAGCTGTATGAACAGAACCACTGTCAGCCTGGACTAAAAGGGACATGGAGGGGAGAGATGGAAGGGAAAACAGATTCAAAATAAAACCATGGAAGCTGATGTCTGGTATTAAGACATCTCCTTGGGTCAAGATAAGGATCTCACCAATGGGTATGGAGAAGGTGAGTTTGCCTAGGTATTTGAAGAAGGCAGATATTCCAGCCTGCTGTTCAGGGAGAGTTTTGCCATCCCAGCATACAGAGGGGATGAGCACATTTCCCAAGGGTTGGGGATAGTGAGGTCAACACCTCAGTGTTCTGAGAGGGGTGGACCTGTTCCCCATAGGTCAGGCAGTGTGGGGTCTACACCCCATTGCTCTGAAAAGGTTGGGCCTGTCCCCCATAGATTAGGAAAGGCCAAGTCACCGACTCACTCTTCTGAGAGCATTGGACCTGTATGCCAGAGATTAGTGAGAATGTTGCCGCCACCTCACTATACTAAGGGGGTTGAGACTGTACTCCAGAGATTGGGGAAAGAGTGGTCCTCACCCCAATGTTTTTGGAGGATGGGTTTTTGAGATAAGTCACTACCCAGATGCTTCATGAGAGTGGAACCAAGGAAATAGCTGTTAAGAAAACCTAGGGAAAGGGTGGGTCCCCATGAGGCTTCAATGATGAAAAGAAACTATCATCTTAAGAATGACTGTCAAACTTTGAAATCTAATGGAGTATGCCCTTCAGGTTTCCAGAACGGTAAGGGACCAGTGACTCATGTTTCCCTCCCGAATTTTTCTTATGGTAATACAAATGTTTATCCTATGGCTGTCCTGTTGTATATTGATTCATTGCTCTGTAGGCAGAGGGGACTTTGCCCCAGGACAATCTGTATTTTTTAAACCATTTGTGATATGATTTTTTTCTTAGCATTGTTACTGATATAAGCCGCTTTATTTATTTGTATATTGTAATGAGTTTTTGGAATTCAGAGTGTTGAGTGTAGCAATTTGATATTATTTATGAATTCCAAAAAGAGATATGGATTAAGTTTATAAACTGGTCTCTTCTTCTGGTCTGGGTGTGATCCCCTTTGATTGTATTAGATTCAGCTCAATGTCTTTGATTAAATTTTGTTAAGATTAGGGCTTTGATTTGACCACATCAGTAGGGTGTAACTCAGGTTAAGTCCGCTTCCCCTTAGAGGGCTGATATAAATGGGCACCCACTCAAGAAGACACACAGAAGAAGACACAGAAGAAGAGAGAACTTTCTCAGTGTTGAACCTACAGCCCTGGGGAGAGATGAGCCATTCACATGATAATTTACAGTTGAACTTGTGAAAAGAACAGAGCAGCTGAGAAGCCCTGAGAGACAAGCCCTATGCTAGCCTACAGCTGAGATAAGAAGAAGCTTGGCCCACGGACCCTCAAGAGGAAGAAGGAAGGAGCGACCAGGAGAGATTGCCCTCCGTCTTGCTTCAACATGTGGCAACTGACTTTGGTGAGAAATCAGCCTTGAGCTGGACTCTTTAGGGCCTTGTAACTGTAAGCTTTTATCCCAAATAAATACTCTTTATAAAAGCCAACAGATTTCTGGTACTTTGTGTCAGCACCTATTTGTTTGACTAATACATCTTCTAAACTTTAACTTTGAATCCATTTTTGTGGTTGTATGGGAGGAGTAAAGCAGCAGGAGGGAAAAGGTAGAGGAGTGAATGCTAAGCTCTCTTTTTCAGAGCAGAGAACTCAGATATACAAACAGTCACGGAAAAGGTGCTCACTGTCCCTGGTATTTCTGTTCCACTCAATACCATTCAGCCTTGACTGTGTACCTCCCTGTGACTGGCAGTAATCACAGGCTGTGTGAACACAAAGAAGAGAAAGACTCTATCCCGACCAAGGGGCAGTATGGGACAGTGGTTCTGTCATTGCCCTTAGGTCTAGGCAGACACTATCTCTTGAATTTGGACTCATTGTTCAACTGTCCTTTGCCTTAATTTCCTTGTCTGTAAGACAAAAGTGAGTAATATTACCCACATCAATGGGCTGCTGTCTCAATAAATGAGATAATCCATGTAAAGCACCTATGGAGGTTGGCAAACAGGATCCCTCAACAAATATTGGTTCCAAATTTTATTATTAAAAGGAAGAGCACAATCTATGAGCGGTATCAAATGGATGCTATAGACCAAAGTTAGTGGTGATAGTCTGATGATGTTCTCTTATAATCGGTAACAAATGTTTCACAAAAATATAATGTGTTGGTGGAAGGGTGTTGTATGGGAATTCTGCACATTATGCATGATTGTTTTGTAAGTTCACAACTTATTTACCAAAAAAAATATTAAAAATAGGCCATTTTTTAGTGCATTAGAATTTTTCTGCATGATCTTGCAATAATGGATACAGATCATTTAAAATTTTGTCAAAATTTATAAAAGTGTATGGTCCAAAATGTAACCCATAATGTAAATTATTGACCATGGTTAGTAGCAATACTTCAATATTTGTACATCCATTGTAACAAATGTACCATCCACATGTAAAATATTTTTAATTGGGGAGAGGGCAAAAGGGGGAGGATGTTGGGTATATGGGAATCCCCTCTATTCTGCAGGTGACTTTTCTGTTACCTAAAGCTTCTTTGAACATGTGGCAGTTTAATATAGTTTTGAATTCCAAAAATAGATATGGATTATGCTTGTAAACTGGTCTGTTTCTCTGAGTGCAATTAAATTATGATTAGGGCTTTGATTGGGACATGTCAGTAGGGTGTTGAGTCCTGCCCCTTTGTGGGTGGGGTTTCAAAAATAAAAGACATGGCAAAGGACAGAGCTGGAGTTTTGAGTTGGAGTTTTTGATGTTGGAGTTTTGAGTTGGAGTTCTGAAGCTGAGTTTGAATGCTGGAGCCTGGGGAAGCAAGCACACAGAGGAGCTTGGTTGTAAGGAAGAAGAGAAGGCTCTGGGAAGAAACGAGCTGATTGCCTGATAGTCTGTAGATGGCCTTTGGAGAGAAGCAAGCTTATGCCCGGAGAGAGGCAAGCCCTTGGAAGAGAGGAACCCAAGAAGCTTGAACTCTTGCCAGATGTTGGCAGCCATCTTGCCCCAACATGTGGCAATGGACTTTGGTGAGGGAAGAAAATTATGCTTTATGGCCTGGGAACTGTAAGCTTCTACCCCCAATAAATACCCTTTATAAAAGCCAACAGATTTCTGGTATTTTGCATCAGCACCCCTTTGGCTGACTAATACAGAAGATGAAATGGAAAAAAAAAAAAGACACTGGGGGAATATACGGAAGAAAATGTCAGTCTACATACAAGAAAATATCACTGTACATACAGATCTTACAGTGATGAAAGACACAATGTCAAAAAAAATTTTTTTTTATTCCTTTAAATTTTTTCATTTTTTTCTATTTTATTTGTTATTTTAAAAACTACCATTATCATTTCATTTTCTTACTAATTTTATTTAGTTATTTTGTTGGTTTCATTTTTGAAGTTTTGGATCACAGAAGAGTCACAACTGTGGCAGGGAAGGATCATTGGTTTGGGATATCAGTGATGGGAGATGCATGGAAAGTGGTTCATCTGGGACATACCATTAAGGCATATAAATGTGTTCAAGTGTTCATGGGGAATTGTCATGGTGGGTGGAGATCCACACAATAACTGAAAGAATATCAAATTCCCATCCTGGGGAACTCTGCCACATTCTCTAATGGCACAGCAAAAATCCCCCAAGTACAGGGGCAGTGCCTAGTGAAGGAGGATTGACCACTGCAAAGGGCCCTTCATGTTGATGACTGTAGTTATGAAACTTTTCTTTTGAAATTGAAACGTAGCCTAGTATTATATGTTGTCTAAGAGTTACCTCTTGAGAGCCTCCTTGTTGCTCAAATGTGGTCTCTCTCTAAGCCAAACTCAGCATATAAATGCATTACCATCCCCCTAGCATGGGACATGACTCCTGGAGATGAGTCTCCCTGGCACCAAGGGATTATTACCAAGCACCAACTACCAATTCAACTGGAAAAAAACCTTGACAAAAAAGGGAAAAGGTAAATACAAATGATATTTT
>JAQZBX010069938.1:0-15496 GCA_029593785.1 Cabassous unicinctus
TCATGAAAATTTTTAGGAAGACATTATAATGGAAAGTCAGATGGAAAATAAAAATTTTTCAAGATGTTTAGGAGAGAGAATCAACATGGCTAGTTATAGATTGGATCTCTGGGTCAGGTAGAGAGAAGAGGACATTGTAAATTTGAGGTTGCTCATTTTGCAGGTAGGTTGGGTGTTACTGCTCTTGATTCTCTACAGACATCAAATAGAACCTGTGCAGGCATCAGTGGTAAGGATTTGCATTTCTCTTTTGAAAAAGTAGGTAACATGAATTTAGTTGGGTGGAGATTTGAAAGTTAAGTTCACTTCTAAGAAGGTCTGAATTCCCATGAGCTGCTGCATTGCATTAGTGGTGAAATATGCAGGCACAAATGGTGGACTATGAGCATGTGATGAGTCAAAGGACCAGACTTGACATTTGTTAACCTCCACTCCCTGTGTGGTAAGTAGGAGAGGCACAACATCCCATTTGTAATTTTAGAAAACTTAATCATTTATTCAAGGTTGAATGCAATTATTTGTGAAATAAGAATTTATTTAGCACCTACTGTCATCTGTTTGGTTCCTGGTAACAAAGTAGTATGAGGAGTTGGTAGAGAACATGACCCCTTTTATGCCCACTCTAACGGGTCTGATCTGAGTGAGGAATATGAACCATTATGTTTTTATTAGAGAAATTGTTGATTTATAGAAAACTCATGGAGAACATTCAGAATTCCCACATACCCTTTGTATTAGTCAGCCAAAGTTGTGCTGATGCAAAATACCAGAAATCTGCTGGCTTTTATAAAGGGTATTTATTTGGGGTAGAAGCTTGCAGTCACAAGGTCATAAAGCATAAGTTACTTCCCTCACCAAAGTCTATTGCCATGTATAGGAGCAAGATGGCTGCTGTCTGCAAAGGTTCAGCCTTCCTCTTCAAGCTCCATGGTACCAGCTTCTTCTGTTCTCAACTATAACCTGGCATAAGGCTCATCACTTTCCTTGGGCCTCATTCCTCTCAGGGCTCAGATGCTCTGATTTCTCCACAAGGTCAGCTATAGACTATCAGGCTCTCTCTTCCTGAGGCCTCTGCAATGTCTATGCAGCCATCTCTATTCCTTTGTGTTTTTCTCCTGTGTGTTTACTTCCCAGGGCTCCAGCATCAAGACTCCAACTCTCTTCTCTGTGATGTCATTTACTCTGTGAGTCTCCACAGGGGACTCAACATCCTACTGATGTCAACCAATCAAAGCCCTAATCATAAATTAATCAAGTAAAAGTGAAACCTCTAAATCTAATACAATCTAATTTGCCCAGAAGAACAGAACAGTTTCAAACACAATCCAATATCTATTTTTGGAATTCATAAAAAATATCAAATTGCTACAACCTTCCTATTAGTAACACCTTGTATTAGCATGGAGCATTCGTTATAACTGATGAAAGAATATTATCATTGTAGCATTAACTATAGCCCATGGTATACATTAGGGTCCCGTTTGTGTAGCACAATCCTATGTTGTTTTATTGTTTTTATTTTTTTAATATATGTATTTCTCAGACAAGTGGTCCCCAGGAACTAGAGGGAGCCCCCAACAGCATCTGCATCCTCCTCCCCTCCCACCCTCACTCTGCTAGGTAACAAGGTCACAGTTGCTCCTACACCTCTCACTCCCATTTCCACATCATGGCTCCCATCTGACCCAGCTTCCTTTTTCCCTGGCAAGATCAAATGCATTAAAAGAGAATTTTCACAAGATTTCCACCTTCCCTGGACATTTGGAATATTTCAAGGGTGGAGAGGACCAACATTTTTTCAACTCCATCAGTTAAAGTTTATTTTATATATGACTCTGTGTTGATTGTTTTATGTATCACTTTGTGTTGATTGTTTCTGTCCATAAGATTTGTCCTAAGTTTATATAACTTTATTGATCAAATTAATGACAATTTTCAGTTATATTTTCACATGTTCATAGAAGCTATCATGTATTTATCTTCTACTTAAAGAGTCATATAGTCATAAAGTACACATTTTTTTTTAATACAAGAAGAGTATTTGAAATGGTGCATGATGAGGAAGATGACATATGTCTAAGAAATAAATCAGGACATGTGCAGATGCAGCAATACCCAGCTGGTCATCGGCGAGTTCTGTATGTGGGTGATAGGAGAGCCTAGAAAGTGCCATCTGAGGATGAAGACAGAAACCCAGATTGCCTTAGGCTTCAGAGCTAAGGAATAGGCAGCACATTCTGGGCCATGATCAGGGGATTGTTGGGGCGTGTGTAGAGGGACACCTGGGTCTCCCAGGTCACACATGCTGGACTCTGCCCTCTTATCATCCTCACCCAGAATGAGGGGGATATTTTGCCCAAATTAATCCCATTTGCATTGTGGAATCAGTAAGAAGAGGAATTATGTTACTTGATAAAGGTAAACCATGTCAAGAGCATCAAGCCCTCTATGTTCAAAAGCACAGGGGACCAAGAAAGCCAAGACTGGAGCTGCTCACAGGCAGGGACAGTGGAATGATGGGTCAGGCAGAGGAGATGATGGCAGGTCCTCATCTCCTTTCTCAATGGGATAGGAGCTCTTGGTGGCATCAGGATATATTCAGCTGTGTGACAATGATACTCAGATTCATCCTCAGGCTGAGGTATAAAAGTGGAAAAGGAGAGCTCTTGGCAAAACCACACCTGGATAAATGGGCTCATCCTGTGATGCTTGATCACTGCTGGCCTTGATCACAAGCTCAGGGTTCTGCCTGGAGCCCTTGGCATAGGTTTCCTTGGTAACCACCACTATTTCTGTTCCTCCTGTGCAGGAGATGGTGAGCTGGGGAGCAGGGTTCGTTTCAGGATCTTCATGAGCTGGAATTACTTCATGCAAAAATTGGGGGATTTTGCTCCTTGATATTCCACAGACCCACACCTAAACAGGTATGTTGCAAATCTCCAATGGGGTATGAGAGGAGAGTAGAAGCCAAGGCTGTTCCTGTGGGCTCAGGAAAACCCACCAACAGGAGTTCCCATGGGTACTCAGTGGCATCAGCTCTAGGAAAGTCCCATCAGTGGCATCTATTTACTCATCATCCTTGGAGCAGACTCTGGGTTTTCTTAGCAAAGTTGGAGCCTCCAGCACCTTCATCCTTTCAATCCCTCAAGAGGTTTGCTGACACAGTCTCCAAATTCCCTCCATTCCTGACCCCATCTCTCTGACATGACAACTGAAGCTTTAGGTCCCAGTGAGTGAGCCAGGCTGGCTTTGTACCTAGAATTCCCCTGGGATAGTTGCTCAATCAGGCTTGAACACTACCCCAGATCTCATCTTACCTGTGCAGTGAGAGAGGAGCATGAGAAGAGAGGAGCCCAGGCCATGGTGGACACAGCCCTGAGCCCCAGCTCTGAGCACCAGAGGGGAGCTGGGCTCTCCCAGGCTTTTCTCATCTCTCCCCACAGCATCCATGTAAAGAAAGGGATTTTCATGCAAATCCTTCACCCTCTCCTTCTTGGCCATCTCTGATCACACCTGATCACTGATTCAGGAGCCAGTGGGAACTTGAGGCAGGAGAGTAGCTATGAAGGAGAAAACTCTGGAGGAAGTGGAAGGAGTAGCTGTTGGGAACACACAGGACCCTGCCCAGGATCCTCTGCCAGACTCAGGGAGCTCCTGGCAGTTGATTCTCCTCAGGGAGCCCAGCAGGCAGCTCAGCCTCTGCCCCAGTCTGAGACCAGTGGGGACTGACCCAGCTGTGAGAATTCCCCATGCAGGTCCCAGGGACACCTCCATCATGGCCCCTGCTGGTCACATGCCCACCATCAATGTCCCCAGGTGTCGGAGATGTGGGAGACCCCTGTGTGAAGCACTATGCTCAGCTCCAATTTAAGAAAGATTTATTTGTTCTATGGGTTTTTAGAGGCTTGCAATATGGAGAAGCTAGTGTTCAAGAAGTAGACAATCCCAAGAACCTGAATACCCCTAGAAGACATGTAAAACATATTAAATAGTGGGACTACCTCACTACCTGGGGCATTTAGGGAATTTCTCTGTGAAAGCATCTTTATCCAGGTTCTTGAAGGACAAGTAGTTTTTCAGGGATAGTAATTCAGACAGGAAATTAATAGGATGCAAGAAGTATCTTTGGGAACACTTTGATCCATGAACCTGGGCGATGCTTCACCTTGTGTCCATCACTGTGCTTTCCCACACAGGACTCTCAGTTCCACACCACTCAGCATTACTACTTGTCACAGATTGAATCATGCCCCCCACAAAGGCATGTTCAAATGCTGCCACCAGGGTTGTAGGTGGGGGCTGGACAGCTCTGGCCTGGGGCAGGCAGCTGGGGCAAGATTGGGAGCCCAGGAGGCAGTTTTCCAGCTGGGAGCATCCCTTCACAACCGCTCAGCAGCAGTTTTCCTGTGACTGCAGCTCTCCCAGACAGGGGTCCTTCCAAGTCAGAGAGAAGCCAGCAATCCCCAGGGAGAGGAAACTACCTCCTCACAGCCTAGCCCCATCCCACAGAAGGGGCAAATCAGGGGTATCCTCTCTATGCTACAGCCTCATTCCCACACCTCAGCCCACATGTCCCCTTAAGGTGGACTTTTCTTTGATGCACTTCCACCTGTCTAGAGGACCATGGTGTGGGGCCCTGGGGAACTGCCTGGA
The DNA here is from genome assembly GCA_029593785.1 of Cabassous unicinctus. Lineage (NCBI taxonomy): Eukaryota > Metazoa > Chordata > Mammalia > Cingulata > Chlamyphoridae > Cabassous > Cabassous unicinctus. The sequence goes on from JAQZBX010069938.1 coordinate 4,654, forward strand.
AAGAGAATGTGTTCTCCATCCAGCCTAGCAGAAGGATAATGGATGGGCCCAGACCAGATGGATTCTTAGATGGGGAGGCCTCCAGGTGGCACTGTCACTCCTCTTTCACCCTTGTGCCCTTCACCTTTAGGTCCCTGTCAGTACAGAGCTCAGTCACCTGACCCTCTATGATTATCCCTTTGTTCCTTCATAGGAAGGAGTTCAGGACACCATATGCCAGAGAGGCTTTCACAGAGAGGCGGCCATTACTGACAGGGCAAGTTTGGCCTCCCTGTCAGCAAGTCTCTGAGGCACATGAGAAGCCTCCAGCACCCTCCCTGGTGAAGCCCAGAACTGCACCCAGGAGAAGGACAGTGGAAAGTGTCTTGGAGAGGAAGGAGAAGGGGAAGTAGGTGGAAACAGAACATTGAGGGAAGGGGAAAGGAGAAGAACAGAAACAAGTAGAAACATTGGGGATCCACATGAGACAGATTCTGTATGGAAAGAAAATGACCTAGTGGTACAATGATGGACTAGTTTTGCTCTCCATCAGGCTATCAGTGCAGTGGTGAGAGCTTCCAGTGAGAGTGGATGCAGCTTCGTGGTATTTCTCACACAGAGGAGTTGAAATTCTGGGCTCCGTGCACCAGTTTTTCCCTAGGCCCCAAGCAATGATTGCCATTCATGCTGAGAAAAGCCTCTGGAGGGGGTCCTAGTGTCTTGCTCTGTGTCCACTTGCCTCTTCTATACCTCCGACTGAGATATCTATAAGTATAACTCTTATACCAGACTTTTCTGTGAATGCAGGAGAAGGAATCTTTCAACCCATGTGTTTCTCCCACACCCAGATTGAACAAGATCCTCTCAGTAAAGGGTGGGTGAACTTTCCTGCTGCAGACTCTTATTAGGTCTGGTCTCCTGGGATGACTGGCCCAGTCTAGAATTTTCCAAATCAACCATGGGCAAGGACCTAAAAACAGCCAATGTTATAAGGTCTTTTAAATTTTTACAGGGTCACTGATTTTATGTTTAAGATATACTTGTGAGTAGCAATAAGATACAGTTTGAGATGTGGATGTTGGCATATCCATGAAACCTCAAGTCAAGAGCTGGTTTTTTGTGGGCAGTGTCATGGACTCCAAGGCCAAGCTTTTCCTGGAACTGGAATGTGATCCAGGGGCATCCAGGACACAAAGTCTTAGGGATGATCATCATTGCTGGCCTGACATGGCTGTACCCTGAGGGCCTCTGGCCTGGCACTGAGGAAAGTTTAAGGTCTCTGCCCATGTAGCTCTGAGAGCCCACTGCAGCCAGAGGAGGTGTTAGAAACCTCCTGATGACATTTTCCAGTGCACCCAAGCAGTGGGGATGTTTTTGTCTCACTTCCCCATGGTGCTGGTGCACTGTGTAAGCATAAGAGCTCTCATGGTATATGCCACAGTAATAGGCAGCCTCTTCCTCAGGCTGGAGCCCAGAGATAAGCAAAAGCCCTGCATTAGCTGAGAAATCTTTGGCTCCAGAGAAGCGGCTGGGGATCCTGGAGACCTAGTGCTTGTCTGATTCTGAGTAGTCGCTCAGGAGATACTGGGGAGGGCTTCCTGGCTTCTGCTGGAACCAGTGTATCTAAAACTTACCCACATTGAAGCCAGTGCTCAGTGTCCAGGTGAGTCTGGCAGCTGCTCCCAGGGATGTCGAGAGGGAGGATGGCTGAGTCAGCACAGGCTGGGAGAGAGAACCTGCAGATACAGACAAACCTGTGTGATGGGGCAGAGACCAAGGTGAGCCTCCAGGACATCAGAGTCACTGGGACTGACTCAATTAGAGAAAGCTGCCCTGAGGCCCTGTGGCCTGTCCCCACCTGTGCAGTGAGAGAGGAGCAGCAGGAGGAGAGGAGCCCAGGCCATGGTGGACACAGCCCTGAGGCCCTGAACTGGGCTTGGAGCCTAGGGAAAAACTGGTGCACTGGGCTGGCCCAGGCCTCTCTTACCTTCTCCACTGCCCTGAAAGGGGAGGGGCTGTTCATACCCATTTGTTTCCTATACTGAACTCTCTGCTCCATCTTGAGCACCAGTTAAAGCCTGAGTAACTTTCTTTACACTGAGGGGCTTGGTAGGTGACATTTAGAATTTTTCCCCTGGGAGGGCAGGAGGAAGCAGCTGCTGGGACCTGACACAGACCTGTGAGCAGGAGACTCTGCCTAGCCCAGAAAGGTGAAGGCAGCAGAGTAAACTTCTGCAAACAGAGCACCCCCTAACCCAGTCATGGAGAGCTTCGGTGTGACACAGGAGTCACCACCCACAGTGGCCCTGCTGCTCATTGCTCAAACTCCAGTTCACAGTTGAAATAAAGTTACTTTCTTAGGCCAGAGAGCCTGGTCAGTGTCATGCAAACATCCATTGGCCACTTCCATCTGTGGCTCAGGGAAACTAATATTAATAAATAGTATTTTTCAAGGAGGAATCCCAGGGCTACTAGGAGACAGATTTGAGGAACTTCTGACCACCACACAGTATGGCAGAGGCTGCAATTGGGTGAAAATGCCAAGCATGCTGGGAAGACAGGCCAGTGGTGAAGGCATGAAGGATGTCCTTGGGAGAGAAAGTATTCACAGGTGTGGAGCCCTGAGCAAGCCCTGGGTGTGCCTGGAAAGGAAGAATTGAGTATGCACTTTCATTTTTGAGCCAGGAGTGAGTGCACTGGGCTTTTACTGCCCACTCCAGTGTATCTGTGTGGAATTTTTGTGCTTATTAAGGCTTTTCTGACAGTGTAGAAGTGAGCAGCCTAAGGCTATAAGGTTAGCTCTGGTCAGTCTAAAGTTTCTAAAGCCAGTGATCTATGGGAGGGCTTCAAACCCTTGGGTATTGATAACTTAATAAAAATAGAACAGCACTTGAAAAGAAGCTCAGCACCTTTAGTCATTAGGGAAATGCAATTCAAATTCACAACCATGATAGCGCTTAACCTGCACTACAATGTATAAAATCCAAAAGACAAGTAATAAGAGGTTGTATGAGGATGTTGAGAACATGAAACCCTCTTACACACCTGGTGGGAATGGAAAATAGTGCAACCATTTTGGAAAATAGTCTGGCAGTTCCTGAAAATGTTTAACATAGAATTACCATGGGATCCAGCATTCCCACTCTTCGGAATCTTCCCAAAAGAAAATAAAACATATGTCAATACTAAAACTTATATGTGAATATAGATAATGGCATTACACATAATAGTCCAAAGATATAAACAACCAAAAATATTCATCAACTGGTGAATGATAAACAAAATATGGCTTATTTGTGCAATGCAGTGTTATAAGAAAATGGTTAAAGGGAAATCTTGTGTTGTATATATGTTACTACAATAAAAGACAAATATTGTATGAACTTTCATATATAAAATAACTAGGAGAAGGAAACTCCACAGAGGCAGGTGTTGGTTTCGAGGTTACCAGGGACTAGTAAGGGAGCAAACAGGAAGAGGAAGTTATAGTCTAATGGGTAATGGTTTGTGTTTCAGGAGCCAAAAATATAGCGGCAATGGATGTCGGTGATGGTAGCACAATACTGAGAATATAATTACTTCTACTGAATTGTACACTTGACTGTGGTTAAAATGGGAAATTTAGGGCTATAAACTTTTACACAAGCAACAGTTAAGAAAAAAAGCATAAATGAATGAATGGATGGATGACTAATTAACTAATTAATTAATAAGGGAGAAAAAACAAATCTCCTGGGCAGGAGAAGTCCGAATAATTTCTCTAGCTAAAGCTACCTCAAGTCACAGGTGCATCACTGTGTGCTGTGCATAGAGATCTCCTCCCAAATTGTATCATGAGAAAAATATCAGGCAAATTCCAACAGTGGAGTAGCCTCCAAAACACCTGCTCTGCACTCGTCCAGATGTCAAGCTTCTTAAATAAGGAAAGGCTAACAAAGTGACATAGGCCAAAGGAGATTAAGGGGCATGATGACTAAATGTCATGTGGTGTTTGCTAGGGGATCCTGGAACACAGAGAAGGAATCAGGTTAAAAAGTAAGGGAATCAGCTTATGGACTTTAATGAATAATAATGTATCATTATTTGTCCATTAATTTTAACAAATATACCAATTAATATAAGAGATTAATAATAGTAAAAAGTGAGTTCAGGAAACATGGGAACTCTCTTTATTCTTCTCTCAAATTTTTAAAAATCTAAAACTGTTCTAAAAATAAAGCACATTAAAAATTAATGGGGGAAGCAAATATGACTCAAGTGATTGGGCTCCTGTCTACCATATAGGAGGTCCAGGAATTAATTCCAAGGCCTCCTGGTGAAAGGCAAGCAAGCCCATGCTGTGAGCTGGCCCAAGTGGAGTGCTGACCCACAGAGTGCTGGCCCACATGGAGTACTGGTCCATGAATGTAGCTGATACCACAAGATGATGCAACAAAAAGAGACACAGAAGAGAGACGGTAAGTGATGCAGCAGAGACTTCCGGGAAGATGGTGGAATAGTAAGACATGGGAATCTCTTCTCCTCCAGAAAAATAGCTAGAGGATGATCTGAAACAGCCCTGAAAAAGATCTAGGGTTTAGGACAGCAGGCAAAGGCTGGACACCCTCCTGAAGAGAGAGGGACAAAGGAGGGAAATCACGATGACAGAACCATGAGTTGAAACCAGTGGCTGCTGCTGCTGGCACCCTCCCCCACACTAAAGACACATTAGAATTCTTGGGCCTCTGGGCCTGTGACTACAGACAAAGGGGGCTCCAGGGAGCTACCACCTCAGGAAAGGGCAGAGAGAAGGGCACAGCCTAAGGCGGACTCAGCTTTTGACCCACAAATTTGATTTATTGTGTCCCACAAGCCCTTCCAGGCCAGGCGAAACCACACAGTGGTTTGCCCTGGGAGCCAGGGAAGGACTGAAGAAATTCAACCCTCACATTTCCCTCTCTTCTAGTGGGGACTAATTGTTGAGGATGCCCCAGGAAAGGGGAGAGAGAAGGACACAGCCTAAGGCTGACTCAGTTTTTGACTCACAAATTTGGTCTGCTGTGTTCCAAGAGCCCTGCCAGGCCAGGCGGGGCTGCACCATCACATTGATCTGGTCTGTGTTGCAACAAATACACTCTGACCAGGCATTGAACTGAGAGCTGCCAAAGAGCATCATCTTCTGGAAGATCAAGGAAGTGCCTGCAAGAAAATGAAAAATAAGTAAGAGAGGCTTTTTCTGGCCTCTGTACCCTCCCTGCCCAAGGCCCGAGAAAGTGACTTTACAACCAATTACTGGGTCCAGTGCCCAGTTTTGAGCAAAAAAGCAGGATAATCCTAACAATTCAGGACAACACAAAAATCAAAAAGCAGTGGTAACTCACAGCCTCCTGTTACTAAATTCCTAAAAAAGAGAAAGAAATTGAGCATCTGAGTAAGCTACATCCTAATCAGATGCCTAAATATCAGCAAAAAATAACGAGCCATACTAAGAATATAGAAGACATAGCCCAAGAAAAGGAATATATCAAAGCCCCAGAAGAGAGGCAGAATTTTAGAGAACTAGTCAGCAAGATGTGCACAAATTTCCCAAATCAAATTAATGAGTTGAAAAACAACATAGTTAAAGAGATAAGTGACATCAAGAAGACATTGAGCAAATGCGAAGAAGAATTTGAAACACTGAACAGAAAAGTAATAGAGCTCATGGGAATGAAAGACAAAATTAGTGAGATCAAAAGCACATTTGAGGCATACAACAGCAGACTTGAAATGATAGAAGAAAGAATAAGTGATACTGAAGAAGAACAGCTAAAACTGAAGACAGAAAAGAACAGAGAGAGAGAAAAGAATGGAAAAAATTGAGCAGGGACTCAGATAGTTGAATGACAACACAAAACACAACATCCATGTCTACTCCAGAAGGAGAAGAGAAGGGAAAAGGGGCAGAAATAGTATTTGAGGAAATAATAGCTGAAAATTTCCCAACTCCCATGAAAGAAATGAACTTTCATATCCAAGAAGCACACCGTACCTCAACCAGAATAAATCCAAATAGACCTACTCCAAGATACATACTACTCAGAATGTCAAATGTCAAAGATAAAGAGAATTTTCTTAGAACAGCAAGGGAGAAGCAAACCACCATGTACAAGGGATGTCCAGTAAGACATAGTGCAGATTTCTCTTCAGAAACCATGGGGGCAAGAACACAGTCATATGATACAATCAGGAAACTGAAAGAGAAAAACTGCCAGCCAAGAACTCTTTATCCAGCAAAACTGTCCTTCAGGTGAATATAAAACTTTCACAAGCAAACAGAAACTAAAAGAATTTGCAAAAAAGGATCCACCTTTGCAGGAAATACTAAAGGAAGCTTTAGAACCTGAAATAAAAAGACAGGAGAGAGAGGCTTGGAGGAGAGTATAGAAGAAAGAATAGCAGAAAGGATAACAAAAAGAGTAAAAGAAAGACAAAAATAAGATGACATATGAAAACCAAAGAATAAAATGGAGGAAGTCAATAGGGCCTTTACAGAAATATCATTGAATATGAGTGGATTAAACTCCCCAATCAAACATACAGGCTGATAGAATGGATAAAAAACATAAGCCATCCATATGCTGCTTAAAGAAACTACCTTAGATCCAGGGATACAAACTGGCTCAAAGTGAAAGGTTGGAAAAAGATACTCCACATGAATAGTAACCAGAAAAGAGCAGGGTTAGCTATAATAATATAAGATGAAGCAGACTTTAAATGCAAAATAGTTATATGAAATACAGAAGGCCATTATATATTAGTAAAAGGGACAATCCACCAGGAAGATATAACAGTCATAAATATCTATGCACCTAACCAAGGTGCTGCAAAATACATGAGATAAACTCTGACAAAACTGAAGGGAGAAATAGACATTTCTACAATAATTGTTGGAGACTTCAACACCCCACTCACACCATTAGATAGAACAACTAGACAGAAGATCAAAAAGGAAATAGAGAACTTGAACAATATGATAAACAAGTAAGAGCTAACAGACATATACAGAACACTGTGTCCAAACTCAGTGGGTTATACATTCTTCTCAAGTGCCCATGGATCTCTCTCCAGTATAGACCACAAGTTAGGTCACAATGAAGCTCTGCATAAATATAAAAAGTTTGAAATTATACAAAGAACTTTCTCAGATCATAATGGAATGAAACTGGAAATCAATGATAGACAGGAGAAAAGGAAATTCACAAATGTGTGGAGACTGAACAACACACCCCTAAATAATCAGTGGGTCAAAGAAGACATTGCACGTGAAATCAGTAAATATATTGAGACAAATGAAAATGAGAGCAAAACTTATCAAAATTTATGTGATAGAGTGAAGGCAGTCTTGAGAGGGAAATTTATAGCCCTAAATGCCTATATAAAAAAAGAAGAAAGAGCTAAACTCAAAGACTTAACTGAACAACTAGAGAAACTAGAAAAATAACAGCAAACCAATCCCAAAGCAAGCAGAAGAAAAGAAATAATAAAGATTAGAGCAGAAATAAATGAAAATGAGAACAACAAAACAATAGAGAAAATCAACAAAACCAAAAGCTGGTTCTTTGAGAAGATCAATAAAATTGACTAAGCCCTACCTAGACTAACAAAGAAAAATAGAAGATGCAAATAAGCACAATCAGAAATGAAAGCAGGGAAGTTACAAATGACCTCACAGAAATAAAAAGGATCATAAGAGGATATTATGAGAAACTATATGCCAACAAACTAGACAAACTAGATGAAATGGACAAATTCCTAGAAAGGCACAACCAAGCTACACTGATGCTACAAGAAATACAAAAACTTAACAAACCAATCACATTTAAGGAAATGGAATCTCACCAAAAATCTCCCAGCAAAGAAATGTTCAGGACCAGGTGGCTTCACAGGTGAATTCTACCAAGCATTTAGGAAAGAATTAACACCAATACTGTTTAAACTCTTTCAAAAAATTGAAGAGGAGGGAAAATTACACAACACATTTTATGAAGCCAACATCACCCTAATAACAAAGCCAGATAAAGATACTACAAGAAAAGAAAATTACATGCCAATCTCTGTAATGAACATAGATGCAAAAATTCTCAACAAACCCCTTGCAAATCAAATCCAACAGCATATCAAAAGACTTATATATCTCAACCAAGAGGGATTTATTCTTGGTATGCAAGGTTGGTTCAACATAAGAAAAACAATCAATGTAACACAACACATTAACAAATTGAAGGAAAAAAACCACATGATCATCTCAATTGATGCAGAAAAGGCATTCAACAAAATCCAGCATTCTTTTTTCATAAAAACACTTCAAAATATAGCAATAGAAGGAAAATTCCTCAATATGATAAAAAGCACATGTGAAAAACCCACAGCCAACATCATACTCAATGGGGAAAGATTGAAATCTTTCCCTTTAAGATCAGGAACAAGACAAGGATGCCCATTGTCACCATTGTTATTCAATATTGTACTAGAAGTTCTAGTTAGGGCAATTAGACAAGAAAAAAATTTAAAGGCATCCAAATAGGAAAAGAGGAATTAAAACTCTCACTGCTTGCAGATGACATGATCCTGTACTTAGGAAATCCTAAAATATCCACAACAAAGCTACTTGAGCTAATAAATGAGTTCAGCAGAGTGGCAGGATACGAGATCAACATGCAAAAATCAGTAATGTTTTTGTACAGTAGTACTGAACAATCTGAATAGGAAATCAGGGGGAAAAATTCCATTTTCAATAGCAACATAAAGACTCAAATACCTAGGAATTAATTTAACCAAAGAAGGACAGGGCCTATATGCAGAAAACTACAAAATAATGCTAAAAGAAATTTAAAAAGACCTAAACTAATGGAAATACATTCCATGCTCATGGATTGGAAGAATAAATATTGTGAAGATGTCAATCTTACCTAAACTGATTTACAGATTCAACACAATACCAATAAAAATTCCAACAGCCTACTTTACAGAATTAGAAAAGGCAATTACCAAATTCATTTGGAATGGTAAGTGCACCTGAATAGCCAAAAGCATTCTAAAAAAGAAGAGTGATATGGGAGGAATTTCACTGCCTGATCTTGAAACATATTACAAAGCTACAGTTGTCAAAATTGCATGGTACTGGCAGAAAGATAGACACATCTATCAGTGGACTAGAATTGAGAACCCAGAAATAAACCCTCACTTATACAGTCAACTGGTTTTTGACAAACCTACGAAGTCCATGTTAACAGGACAAAACAGTCTTTTCAACAAATGGTGTTGGGAGAACTGGATATAATAACCAAAAGAATGAAAGAGGACCCCTATCTCACCATCTATACAAGAATCAACTCAAAATGGATCAAAGAACTAAATATAAAAGCCAGGACCACAAAACTACTTGAAGAAAATGTAGGGAAACATCTTCAAGACCTTGTAGTAGGTGGTGGTTTCCTAGACCTTACACCCAAAGCATGTGCAACAAAAGAAAAAATAGATAAATGGAACCTCCTCAAAATTAAACACTTTTGCACCTCACAGGACTTTTTCAAAAGGGTGAAAAGGCAGCCAACTGAATGGGAAAAAAATATTTAGTAATCACATACCCAAAAAGAGTTTAATATGCAGGATATATAAAGAGATATTGCAACTCAACATTAAAAAGACAAATGACCCAATTAAAAAATGGACAAAAGACTTCAATAGACATTTGTCCAAAGAAGAAATAAAAATGGCAAAAAAAAAAAAAAAAACCATGAAGAAATGCTCAACATCGCTAATGATTAGGGAAATGCAAATCAAAACTACAATGAGATATCATTTCCCACCTATCAGAATGGCCCCTATTACAAAGACAAAGAACTCTAAGTGTTAGAGAGGATGTGGAGAGATAGGCACAATTCTTCATTGTTGGTGGGAATGCAGAATGGTACAGCCACTGTGGAGGACTGTTTGGCAGTTCCTAAAGAAGTTGAACATAGACTTGCCACATGACCCTGCAATACCTCTACTGGGTATATACCCAGAAAAACTGAGAGCAGTGGCACGAGCAGACATCTGCACACCTATGTTCATAGCAACATTATTCACCATTGCCAAAAGTTGTAAATAACCCAGCTGTCCATCAAAAAATGAATGGATAAACAAACTGTGTTCTATTCACACGATGGAATATTATGCAGCTTTAAGAAGAAATGAAACAGCAGGGGAAATAGAGAGATTTAGAGGGGAGGAATATCCTTGTTTGTTAGTTTGTCTGTTTTTTCTTTATTATTATTACTATTGAAATAATGAAAAGGTTTAATAACAGTTGAAGTGCTGAATGCATATCTCTGTGAATATAACAAACAACATTGATAGTACACTTTGGATGAATTGCATGCTTTATTAATATGTATCAAAAATAGACTTGTTTTAAAAGGGTGTTTTAATGGAAAAATAAACTTAATGTGAGATATTGACTATTAGTAATATTTTGACCAATCCTCTTGCCTAGATTGTAAGAAATGGATCACAACTATGCAAGGTGTTTGTGGAGATGTGATGTACGGGACCCCTGTATAGTGTTATGCCTGTTTATTTTGTAAGTTCACAACTTTTACTATACAATTCATGTTTTTGTGAGTTCATGTAGGAGTGATATCCTTCAATAAAAAATATATTAAATGAAAAAAAAAAAGAAGAAATGAAGTCATAAAGCATATGACAACATGGATGAACCTGGAGGACATTATGTTGAGCAAAGCAAGCCAGACACAAAAGGACAAATGCTGTATGATTGCATTACTATGAGCCAAATATATTGTGTAATATTTTGTTCAATTCAAAAAGAAATTTATATGTATCCATTACATTTAATTGA
>JAQZBX010069939.1:0-15505 GCA_029593785.1 Cabassous unicinctus
AGGAGGAGGCAGCAAGGGGTTCCTGGAGTGAGATGAGACTGCTGGAATGAGCAAAGTGGAGCAGGACTGGGAAGGATGGCAGGAAGGCATGGGACACCCACACAACAGGAAGCGACCACCCAGAAGCAGCAGAGACTGCCATTCTCAGCAAACAGTTAACTAACACCAAGTTGGAAAAAATGTATTACAGACTTTGCAGAAAGAAAAATCCTGAAAAAGGGAGAAACTGAAAATAGGTAAGTTGATAAAACATGAGGAATTGAGAGGCCTGGGTCCTGGTCTAGCTGGTCATTTGAGGCATTTTGCTTCCATTCTGTGGGTCTTGGTGTCTGAAAAAAGGGGGTTGAGGGGGGACAGACCTGAAGACGCTCATTCAGGTTTCGACTTTCAATGGCTCTGGAACAGTGATCCACAGGCAGGACCTAACCGGCAGTTGTCTTTAAGACAGAAATTTTGAAAAGTACCTGCCAACTTGAAATGTCCAGAGATTTCACATAAAAATACAGATTTCTGGCTTCTCTTGAAAACTCAGAAAATTGAACGATGCTGGCCCCACATTCCCAAGTGACAGCCATCAACTAGATTAGAAACTCACTTGCCCATTACAAACAGGGCATGTGCCCTCTCCCAGCAGCTTCACCTGAGCTCACCGGGTGCTTCTTGCCCTGCAGTGCTGGAGGCTGTTAGCACTGCTTCTGACACAAGCTACCAGAGAGGGTTTCAGAGGGTTTCAGAGGTTTCAGCTGGCCCAAGTGTCACTTGCTCAGCAAAACCCTCCATTCAAGAACCTGCTGGGATGGTCATTCCTCAAGCAGCTGATGCCGGCAGAAAGATGAAGCCAGTGGCTAGTAGCCAACTCCCAGAATGAGTTGTCCCTCCAAGGGTGCATATGACACCCAGGTGACATGACTCCTGAGCAAGTCAGAAGGGAGTGCCTGCCCCCATGGGCTTCCAAGGCATACTGCTACAGCCATCTTGGGTGAGAATGAAATTGCCAAGTTTTTAAAACTTTCGTCAACCTCCAAAGACATGAGTAGTTCACGGCCACCCTCTTTAACAGGCTGGTGAAGAAGGAAGCTTACAAGAGCTCTGAAGCCCCAGCATGTCTAGGTTCTTCTAAAGCTCTGTCATGGTGAAGCAGGAGAGCGGCTGCTCCTACTAGCTAAAATCAGACCTTGAAAACGGCGTAGGAGGTTGTCATGCTATTGGCCCCTGCAGTTAAAACTCGTTTCCTAACCAACTTCCTAACATGAAAATATTCCCTAAAGAACCAGCCACCACTTATGGCCTTGGTCCTCAGCCCAATACCCCTGCCTCCTTCAACTCTGCACCTGTCCTCCTGGTTGTTGCTGGCTTTCTGGATCAGCTATTGCAACTGCCTTCAATTGCCCAGAGGTGAAATTAAAACTCTCACAAGAGGCAGGATTGCAGCAAGCCAATGCAAATGATGCAAAATCACCTGAAAAGTTAATAAGGGAAGGTCTGACAGGCAGGGTGGCTAACAAGTGAAGAGAAAACAAGGGGGATGATGTGACAGGCTCACGAGAATAAAGAGAATGATCTATTAAAACAGGTTTCAAAGGCCCATGTGAAAGCCAGGGAAGCTTTCAAACATTTTATAAAACTTGCTTTGACCAAGCAGTTAGTCAACTGTGAAACGAAGAACATAGCCAGTTATCATGAAACTGTTAGAAAAATCAAGCGCTTTTGGCATTTTGGACTTTATAATAAGAAACTTATTTTCAGGTTTTCGATAATAAAAAAATCTCATTTCCTACCACCCCTACCCCGGTTATTTTCTATAGAACTATGATCCCGTTTTAAGAAGATTCATACTAAATGCCTGTCTCTGAGACCAATTAACCTCAGATGAAAGGACTCCCTACACTTCTCATTAGCATTTATCTCAAACACAACTCCTACAGTGCTGGCCAGAAACAGATGATTTAGCATGTTTGTTCCCTCCAGGAATCTAATAGGGGTCAGACAAGCCAGCGAGTAATGAATGCTCCAGGGATATAAAGGGGGTGCTGGGAAGAGAGGTGACAGGAAACTGGAGGGTGGGGGCCATACCAGGGAAGGCTTCATTAGAAGGGACACCCAAGTAGGGTCTTGGAAGATTTTATTTATAACTAGGAATGGGAACTAAGCATTCCAGGTAAGGGCATGAGCAGGAGCTGTACAAAGCACATTGGGAAGTTCAAGAAGTGATAAAACTGAAATACGTAGGGTACAATGGGACAGGAAGCTAGGTCAAAAATTTAAATGGGGCTCCCATTGTTGAGTGCACAGAACACTACATTAAGGCATTTGAAGTTGGCCTTAAAGAGCCAAGGGTTTTGAGCACAGAAACCAGTGACAAAAAGCAGTATGGAAGATGAACAGGACAGAACAGAACACCGAGAGGGGCAAAGAAATAGGTTAACTAGCTTTTAACAGACCAAGTTTAAAGATGCTGGGAACCTTAAGTAGCACAAAGAAAGGGACACAGACAATGCTGGAGGGTAACGGAAAAGACTTTGTAACCATCTGGGGGAAGGGGTAGGGAGGACAGTCAGAGACACTTATGAGCAAACAGATCCAGATACTGTGCAAGGGCAGGGGAGGGGCAGGCAGAGGGCAGCCAGGCAGGAAGGGAGGGGCAGGCTCCTTGGCAGCCATTAGGAAGATTTCACCTAGCACAGGCTCAGACTCTGACCTAGAGTGGCCAGGCAGGTGACATGAAGGAAGGAAGCTGGCCATATACATACATATATACATACATATAAATATATATATGACAAATGGAAGCAGTGGGGACTGTAGCACGGCCCATCTACAACTACTACTTGGCTCCTACTGATGACTGCCATGTCGGAACACAGGCCCAGAATGGCCAGACCTTTTGATTTTTTTCAAGAAGCTAAAAATTAGATAACCTGAAATCTCCCAGTCTTTACTCTTGTCTATAGACCAGACACAGCCCTCAGCCTCATGTTTGGGCCCTCTGATTCTATGTGCAACTGAAGAGCCAGTGTTTGATGGGTTGGCACTGAGATCAAACTGAAAAGAATGAGGAAAAAGGTCCAAACAAAAAGCAAGCATCTGAAAGCAAAAATCAAGAGCCAGAGCACAATGGCAAGAGTGAGAAGTTTCAGGACAGGGACCGGAATCGTACTAGAGAACGACTGAGTGCCTTAAGGGCCAGAGCAGTTGAGACCAAACACTTACCTTTTGTGCCAATCCACAGCTGGTCTTGTTCTAGCTTAAAGGTGAGTCTCACTTTTCCTCCGGACTTATTGTACATGCCAGATAAGGGTACCGTTGGCAGGCGCTCCTGGAGGCATAAGAGCATGGTAAGGGACAGGGTAGGAAAGAGAGGGGCCAGAAACCAAGTAAGACAGAAAAAAAGGGAAAGGAAGGGATGCAAGGACATGATTTCAGGAATCTCGGCAAGCCAGAAGGTGCATTGGTTCATTTCCAAAATGACCACCAAGGAGTGTGGCTTACCTGGGCACCCTTAACGGACGGCATCACATCTTCAGGTTTTCCTTTATCCAGCACCTTCCTGTGTTGCTATAACATAAATGAGAGGAGATAAACGAACCCCTTGACAAGATATTAGTCATATTATTGACCCCTCTGAAAAACAGGATGAAGGAAGCCCTCATGTTTTGGTTCAAAAGTTTTTTGTGCCCACATTCTACAAGTCCTTTGACACTACAGAGCAGTGCTATCCAAGAGCACTTTCTGTGATGATGGAAGTGTTCTAGATGTCCAAAATGGCAGCCACTACCCACTTGTGGTTATGGAGTGAGTACCTGATTTGTGGCTAGTATGACTGAGGAACTGAATTCTCAAGTGTGTTTCATTTTAATCAGCCACATATGCTGCCATATTAGACATCAAAGTTCTAGAGAAAACAATTTTCAGATTGCTAATTCAAATGCTCTACTCCTTCTCCTCTCTCCCCACCCCCCAAAAAAAAATCACCACTGAAAAGATTAAACATCAAACTGAAAAGAGCCACAAAGAGTGTAGCTTTGCTGGAAGGTAAAAAATGATAGTCACTTTTGTCAATTTAAAGTCGCAAAGAAAACTATAGTGACGTGGATCATCAGCCTAACTGACTGGAAGGGACATCTAATATCTCATTGCAAAAGTCTTCCCCCCCCACCCTCCACCCCAGCTAAACAGAAAGCTGAGGAGCCCCAATTCCAAAGAAAAATGCTGATTACTTTATAGCCTAACATCAAGAAGACTCTACCCCTCACTCCCACCCCAAGGAGTTCAAGGCAGCTCATTAAGTGTCCTAAGCATCTTCCTCATGCCTCCTAAAACAGCCCTCTTGCCTGGCAAATGCCCGAGTTTTGTTTTATGTCCACCTGCAGCTTTCTAAGTAGAGTCATCGCTTAGTGAAGCTAGAGCTATGGGGCAATGAGTGGCTACAGGATAAAAAATGTGATCTCACTGAGCACCAGGTAGCCCTGAGCCAGCTCCAACCCTCTGGCAGGAAGAGTCTCAGCACAGCCAGACTGAGAGCCAAGAGCTGCCCTATATATCTGCCCAAGATTCCTGAAGACACTAATAAAAAACCAGGGCATATGCCTCAAAACTGGCATCAATGAAGCAAAGCAGCCTAGGCTGGAAATATAATTGAAGTCATACCTTAGAAGTACCTTCTGAAGAATTTTCCCTGCACTGGGGAGAACAGCTTTAGGCCTGTCAAGCTACCATTAGTAACACAAAACCTATATTTAAGAGGCATGTTATGCTCCAAGGGTGTGACTGGTGGGAACGTTCACCACATGCTCATATTTCACAATTCCAGGGCAAGACAGAGGAAGATAGGAAAATGGAAATGGACTCCATCAGCCACAAGACACTATTAGCTCATACTCAGGGGTGAAAAGTATCTGAATAAATGCCCTTTAGCTATTGATATAGGTTCACAACCCCTTATCTGGAATCCTCACAGACAGGTGTTTTGACATTAAAATGCTGGGAGTTTTATAAAGGCAATATAGTTTTAAAATACGTGACATAAAATCCTCTGTGGGGCCCGGGCAGCAGCTTGTTACTAAATGTGTTAAGCTCTCAGTAGCAAAACATGAAACTCTACACTAGTTGTGATAATTAAGACCCACGACAGCCTCATGTCAGTTCCAGTCAGGTTTTTCTGACAAACTTACACCAATATTTTAGGTTTTCAGGCCCTTTTGGAGCTTTGGAAACATGGACAAGGGACTATGGGCCTGTAACACACAATGATGCCCTTTTTACACTGCTGGCCAGGTGACCTGGCACCCAGGGACACTGAAAGTGACGGTTGTTAAAGTGGGTCTGCTCCCTTCAGGACACAGGCTAAATTGAGATTCCTCGTTTTCCTGGAAACATATGTTGGCTACATAGCAAAAGGGAGAGGTTGGCTGAGTGAGAAGATCACAAGTGATGATCCTTCCAACCTGCTTCTTCCACAGCAAAATAACTCTCACTTTTCCTAATTGCAAAAGGAATCTTAATAGCTGTGATGAACACAGACAAGACTCAATCTTACCCATTCGAAATGAGCAACAGGGAATGTGAAAAATTATGCCCTGGGTTTCAGGGGTCAGGGGGAAAAAAAAAAAATTCATGTAGCTATCTTCCCAATCAGCTTCATGTGGCTTCCTGAAAGGGTCAGCTTTAGAGGAACTCTGAGAGCTGTGATTTCCCTGCCTATCCAGGAATGGCCTTTTTGGCTTGGAAAAAGTCACACGCCAAAACCCAAACTTAAACACTTGGATAAAATGGGGGCTTACTTCCAGTAGTGGCATTTTTCTCCAACACTAAGTGGGAGTGATTCCCTTTGCTACCTGGTCTGAAGCCTGCCCTTACAAAGGCCTTATCCTAAAGTAGATAGATTTGAGGCACACTGACCCGCCAGATGAGACAAAGTTGCAAATCTCAGGTAGTTGTCACCTCCACTCAACAGCCAGCCGCACCCAACTGCTGCCATAAATTTCCATCATGGGCCCTGTCCAAAAAGGAACTTATTCTAGGGAGAACGTAGCCAGCCAGAGCTTGAGAGGACAAAGCCTCAAACTTCTCAGGACCAACCATCACCCGAGGGACTCACTTTCTGCCTGCAGAGAGGCTCCTTCTTGTTCTCTTCAGCCTTTGTGTCCTGCTGTGCAGCATCTTTGGGCGTGTTTACCGCTAAAACGTCATTTATCGTGGAGCCAACCACCATGATCTTGGCCCCGCTGGTCACTTTAATTTCTCTCAATGTCTTATCCTCGGGGACAAGCCCCTTATACATGACTTTCTGCATGGCAGGCGGGAGACCTTGGGAAAATATAGGGTAGACAGTGAAAGGAATGAACGAAAAGTGTACCTGGACCCCAAGCCCTTTGGCCAAAGACCAGATGAATACTGGCTTCGCCACTTATTGTGTGCACTAGGCAAATCACAACTTCTCTGAGCCTCAGATTCCAGAACTTTTTCATAAAAATGACAGTAGTTTCTTCTGGATAGTCTTCTTTTAAGGGTTAAGAGAGAGGACAAATGTAGAGCATTTTGTGCAGTGCCTGATATACAGTTATTGTTCAATAAATAATAGCTATTGTTCATTCTAAGTTGTTCCTCGATCAGCTAATCACTCAAATATTGAGAATCCAGAATCATCAGGGAAACAGAAGTCAGTAAGACAAACTTCCTGTTCTTATGGAGTTTACAAGCTACATGGAAAAAGCTTAAAAAGAAAATCATTTCAGATGGGAAGGTACCCCAAACAGGATAAAATTCATATAAGCAGCTGTAAATGGGCCAGCATGACCGTCAGTAGCAGTGTTTCCTAAACTTCCCCTATGAGAATTAACTAAAATACTTGCCCAAAATAAATTTCTGGTCGCATCCCAGACTGTCTACGGAGAGGGCTTGGGAGTTGTATGTTAAACAAGTGCCTGGGCGATTTTGATTAAAGATGTTGGAGTGACTTTAGGTAAAAGCCTAAGAGTCAGACCTGGCCTTGGATCCCAGCTCAGCTACTGCCTGTCATCTTAGATCATTTTCCCCTCCTGATTAATGGGTATGCTAGTCCTTACTTCGGAGATCTGTTGAGAGAATGAAAGGAGCTAAGGCAAGGGAAGCGGCTGGGAATAAGCAGGAGGGTCCGTCAATCAGTGCCCCAGGGATTACCTGTAATCGAATGAATCTTCTGTTTTAGCTCGGAGCCTGTGCTGTCCAGGGGGAACTTCACGTCGTGCTTGGTCTTGTTCCAGATGATCTTCAAATCCACCAGTTCCCTGCCCGCGCCGCCGCCTGCGTCCTCGCCATTGCTGACCGAGGCCTGGACCGTGGGGTCCCCAGGGGGCTGGGCAGGGGCCGGCTGCAGGCTGCCTCGCGCGGCGCAGGAGCCCTCGGCCGCCGCTCCCGCCGCGGCTTCGGCCTCCACGCAGTTGAGGGGCCGCGCGGGCGCCTCGGTGGCCATGGCCTCGGCCTCCGTGTCCATGCCAGGTTCCTCCATGCCTGCAAGGGGGACAGGGGGGTGGGCGCTCGCCGCGGGCCGGGCCTGGGGCCGGACTCTGCCTGGGCGCCACCGGACCACGGCTCCCCTGCCAGGCTACTCCCTTCGGGGCCAGGCCGCACTCCCCCTTCCTAAGTGGCGCCCGCCGCGCCTCGGCCCAACCCGGGCGCCCGCCACCCCCTCCACGCTCACCATCCGGGGCCCCGGCCGCCGCCATGATGATTGTGTACAACACCCACCGCTCCCGCAGAGCCCGCCGGGAAAAGACGAGCTGGCTGAGATTGGCCCCCGCAGTAGCCCCTGATCTTGCACAGCCTGGCCGGAAACAGGTGGAGGTTTCTATGGAGACCCGCCTCCTCCGCTTCCCGAGCCCGGCCCCTGCCACGCTTTAGCTTTCTGGAGCCGAGGGGGGCGGGTCCGGGAAATCGCCCTCTGGACGGGCTCTGCCCCCTAGTGGCAGAGTGGGGCGGCGGCCGTCCGGGGGGGCGTGGACTTTCCATCAAGGAGGCTGCTCCTTTAAGGGGGCGGTGCTGCGCGCGCTGTGGCGGAGGCGGATTGGTTGGGAGGAGTATCCGGCAGTGACGCACGAAGAAGCCCACGTGGGCAATTCCACCGTACATGGCGGCGCTCCTGAAAAGGCTGCTGCGGCTCGGGAGGTCCCCGGCGGCCTTGGGCCGCCCAGTAGGGCGGCGCGAGGCCAGCCTGGACTGTAATCCTGGGTCTGCGGTGCGAGTGCGGTTCGCTCCCAGTCCCACAGGTAACCTTAGCGGACGTGACGTTGTAGGCCGCGGACCCTTCGTCCCCTCCCCCGGAATGTTCCCGAAAGAATCCCGCCCTGTGGAGGCAGACTGGGTGAGGGCGGGGGGTGAGGGCGGGGGTTGGGTGTGGGGGGTTGCAGCGCGACCCCCCCCATTTTACAGAGGCAGAAACTGAAATCCATAAGTGCAAATGATTCGCAATGCTAGAATTTTCTTTGTGTTTATTGGCTTGTCACAGCCCTTCCAGTATCACATGTATTTAATAAATGTGTATTGAACACAGCCAAGCACTGTTGGAGGCGCTGGGATACATTGGTCATCGAGAAGTTTACAGCCTGTGCTTTCAAGAAGCTTACATTCTAATAGCCTCAACAAGCATGAATAAAAGTAAAAGTAACATTTGAGAGTCGCGTGGGCCATGCGGAAATGAAGCAGAGAAGGGGACCGGGGGTTGAACAGGATACTCAGAAAGGCCTTGCCGAGGAGATGACACTTGATCGGAGAACCTAGTGGCATGAAGGAGCCAGCTATGTGAAACCTATGGGAGGAACCTTATGGGCAGAGGAAGCTGCATGTACGAAAGCTGTGTGGTGAAGGTCAGTGGAGCTTAAGCCAGGGGACGTGTGGAAAAGCAGAGAGAGGCCCTGATCTTGTCAGGGCCTCCCCACCAGTTCCCTAGATAGTTCTCACATCGAGGCTACCTTCTGCTTTGCATGCCTCTCATTCTGAACCCAGACCCAACTTATAAGGCTACCTTTGTGGCACGATCCGCCATCCCAGCTGCACAGGGTAACAGAATCTTGGTAGGCAGTATAATGTACCTCAGTACTTCTCAAGCTTTCCATGGTGAAGGACTGGTTTTTAATTTCCCATTAGTTGGGGCATCAGTATTTTTATAAAATCAATATAAATGGATTACAAGAAAAATAAAAAGTAAAAAACAAAATACAAGCACATTCCTTTTTATTAGACTCAACAGGTAAAAGTTACTTTGTCAAATTGCTATAAGTTTTTAAAAACATACTCTCAATTTCTGTACTTAATTTGGTTAAGTAGTACTTATGTAGAGTTGGGCACCAAAACCTGGGATTGTATGAGCCAAAATTTCAACTGTTGTCATTTTGTAGCTGTGCAACTTGGGCAAATTACTTTACCTCTCTGAGCCTCAGTTGTACAGTCTGTCAAATAAGGCTAACAATAGTGCCTGCCTAATGGGATTGAGCTAATACAAGTGAGGCACTTAACAGGGCCTGGTATACATAGAAAGCACTTAACAGCCTCCGATATTGTGATTATAATTCTCATTTCCTTGCTGATTTGCAGAAAAAGACTGAGAAAAACAGATAAAAGAATTATCAAGTAACATAGATCATTATAATAGCTAAAAGTAATTGAGGGGGGAAGCAGATGTGGCTCAGGCGCCTGAGCTCCCACATACCACATGGAAGGTCCGTGGTTCGGTTCCTGGTGCCTTCTAAAGAAGACAGTGAGCTGGCGTGACAGGCAGGTGTGGCAAGCTGACACAACAAGATGATACCACAAGAGACACAGAAGAAAAACATAATGAGAGACACAACAAAAAAGCAGGGAGCAGAGGTTCCCAGTGCCTCCTAAAGAAAGCAAGCGAGACAGCAAGCTGAGGCAATGGGTAGGTGCGGGAAGCTGACGCAACAAGAGACACGAAGAAAAAACAATGAGAGACACAACAAAGCAGGGAACAGAGGTGGCTCAAGCATTAGGCACTTCCCTTTCACATCGGAGGTCCTGAGTTTAGTTCCCAGTGCCTCCTAAAGACATAGCAAGTGCAAACAATGAGGGGGTGGGGAAAAATAAATTAAAAAATTTTAATTTTTAAAAAATTAAAAAATCTTTTAATTAAAAAATTCTTTTTTAAAAAATCGTAATTGAGGGTATACTTTGGTCAGCATTGAGGCCTCATAGTAACCCCACATTGGTTTTTGGTTTTAATTCTTCTGTCACAGATAAAGAAATTGAGATTCATGGCAGTGCTCAGGGGTAGCAACTAATAGATGGTAGATGCAGAATTTGAAACCAGGTTTATCTGATGTGAGAGGCCTTGCTTTCAAGCACTGGGCCTTGTCTCCTGTCTCATGGATTCCTGAGGCTCACTGTCACTGAACACCACTGTTTTTGCAGTGGCCTTGAGATAACTAACTCAAGGTCACAAAAATAATCTGCATTGAACCAGGGCCTGCCTGACTCCAGAGGAGCTTTTCCTGCTTCATGTGTGGAAATGCAGACAAGATCATATGGAGACTTAGAGCCATGGACTTGGCATGAGAAGGTAGGGTGAGGGGGAAATGACAGCCCTGGGAAGATGTTACTTTTAAGTTTTCCATCATCTCTACAGGAATGATGAGAAAGTAAAATCTTATGACTTATAACTGGGGTGAAGAGATATATAGTGGAATCAAATATTACTTTGTGATTAATCTTTAAAGCCAGCACTTTTAAGGTGAGAATATCATGTCAATAGAATTACTTTGAAAAAGTACTCTATTTGCCTGTTAGTTACAGATGTGGATTTGTATGTAAAAACATAATGATAACATAGAATGATGTGTATAAATTAACATATAGATAGTTGTATACAGTGAGTGCAAAGGGTATATACGTAAACTGATTTTATACTATTATTAATTTGTAATGGATTTGTAATTAACTAACGTGGCCAGAACATGTCATTGAATTTGCATAAGTTTAATGTACGGGTGATATGGCTTCAATGAATCATCCTCTGCTTCTCCTTTGAGTAAAACTTTGCATTGAGGAGCTCACTGCTTTCAGCACCGTCTTAATGTTAGGGTAGAGTGACTGATACAGTTTGGGAAAGTTGGAGCCTTTTTATAAAATGACATGCTCCAAAACCTGGGTGGTCTTTCACTTCTGGGCTGAGGAACTGAATGAGTCGACCACCCCAGTCCTCTTCTGTGGTGGCCTGATTATCAAGATGCGGGCTGAAGATATTAGGCAGGTGTAGCCACTTCTTGGGCTTTGAAATTCACTGGGACACTGTCACAAGCAGAACTTACTTGCCTCTTGGCTGAGGCCTGACTGCTCCTCTTCCCTGCCTTGATTCCACCAGGCTTCATGCACCTAGGCAGCCTCCGTACTGCCTTGTACAACTACATCTTTGCCAAGAAGCACCAAGGGAGCTTCATCCTGAGGCTGGAGGACACAGATCAGACCCGACTTGTACCTGGAGCAGCGGAGAATATCGAGGACATGCTGGAGTGGGCAGGTAAGGCTGGCATAGGCAGGGCCCTTCTCTAAGAAAGGAAAAGGGAGCAGGGGAAGGAGCTTATAGGTCTTCTCACAGGGCTTAGGATGGAAAATGAGGAGTTCCTGGAGAAATGGGACATTTGTACTTACCTGAAATGGCAGGTGCTGCCCAAAAAGATGCTGAAGCTCCCTGAAGAAAAGCTCCAAGTCTGTTTAGAAATTGCTGTTATCTCAGAATTTCAAGTCTAATCACTACTGGGGCCAGGCAAGGAACACAAGCCAAGTGTGAAAAAGAAGTGAAGGGGCGAGGCCTGTGGTGAGAAGAGAAAGGTGGCTGTGCCTCTGAGCTCCAGCCCCTTGTTCCCATGTGGGAATGCTGACTCAGCTTGTCAAATCTTCTGGTTTTCCAAGGAGATCCAGAAATTCTGATTTTTTAAATGACTACTTACCATTGTTAAATCTGGCCTCAAGTTTTGTTTTTTAACCATATTGTCCAAGCCAAGCAAAACATATGCAGCCCCTGAAGCCAATCTTCTTATGGGAAGTTTAACTCCGAGAACACCTAAGCAAAAGGAGAACAAGGAGGATTGTGTTAGTGTGTCCTGGGTCAACACTTGCCCACCTGTGGGGACAAGTATGACTGCAGAAGGTTAAAATCCTACTCTTGAAAAATACCCAGACTATCTTGAGATGCCTAATCTAATCTCAAGAAAATTACCCAATAGACTGAGTTTCTAAAGGGCAGAAACCAATTTCATTCTATTTTCTGTTACCTGAGTTACAGCAGACAGTCAAGGTTAGTTGAATAAAGGAATTCATTCAACAGGATCACTTAAAGTGATCTAGGTATTGTTGGCAGGTGTTGGGATACAGCATTGAACAAAGAGCCTGCCCTCAATAAGTTGGGGAAGACAGATAAACAAATTGGTTAACTTGTAACATGGCATTAAGTGGTGATAATGCTATGGGAGAAAAGCATAAGGAGACTGAGGAAAGGAGGTTCCTCAGTTAGCTAGGGTGGTCCCTGAGGAGGTGATGGAGCAGAGACTTCAATGAAGTGAGGAGCCAGCCCTATGGTTATCTGGGAAAGAATGTTGGAGGCAGAGAGAATAGCAGGTTCAAAGGCCCTGTGGAAGAAAAATGCTGGGCATGTTTGAGAAATACTAAGGAGGTCAGTGTGGCCCAAGCACAGCTAGCAAAGCAAGAGTAACAGGAGATGTGAACACAGGGAGGTTGCTGGGAGCCAATTCATGGAGTGCTGTGAAGGCCAAGGTCAGAACTTTGATTTCCTGGAGTGCCTGCTACCTGTCAGGTAGGCGTGAGGTACACAGGTCCCTCATGATGGTGTGAACAAGACCCTCAGACCCTCAGCACAGCTGCTGCTCCCCAACATTCTGGCGAGGCAGTAGACAGCTTTTTTTTTTTAAGACATAATTCACTTAATAAAAATTCACCATTTAAAAATATACAGTACAGTGACTTTTAGTATATTTGCTAGGTCGGCCACCATCACCACTATCTAATTCCAGAGCATTTCTATCAGCCCCAAGAGAACCTCTGTGTCAGTGGTTACTCTTCATTCCCCTTCCTGCCATCCCCTGGCAACCACTAATTTACTTTCTATCTCTATGGATTTGTCTATTGTGGACCTTTCATATAAATGGAATCATACATGTGTTCGTTCATGACTGGCTTCTTTTACTTAGCATGATGTTTCCAAGGTTTGTCCACACTGTAGTGTGTATCAGAACCTCAGTCCCTTTTATTGCTGAATAATATTTCATTCTGTAGCTATATAGCACATTTCTTTTATTCATTCATCAATTGATAGACGTGGATTTCCACTTTTTGGCTTTTACAACTAATGCTGCTGTGAATGTTTATGTCCAAGTTTGTGTAAACTTAGGTTTTTAGTTCTTTTGGGGGAGTTACTCTTCAACCCTGGGACGCTCCTTTCTAGGACCATACTGACCATGTTAAAGAGACTTGATTAAGGTTAGATAAGGAAAGGAACCTCCAAACTTACTTAATCCAACCCACCTTTTCTGACAAATGAAGAAATGGAGGCCCTGTGCGGTGGAGGATAATGCTAATAAGAATTACAGTGCAAACTCGTGAGCACTTAGCGCATGCCTAAACTAAGAATTGCCTCAGTCTTGCCTCAAGATGACCTTCATGAGAAAGTTACTATTCATATCCTTCTTTTACAAATGAGAGCCACAGGTTAGGTGATGCCCAGGGTCTCAGAGTACAGGTGTGAGCCCCGTGCCTGTCTGCCTCCAGAGTTTGTGTTATCAGCCTGTATAACAGAGTTAACCGTGTCCTTATCTTCCTAATTCATTTGCAAAGCCCCTTGAAGGCAGAAACGCCCTCTTCCAGTTCTTCTGGGTCCCCTGTGCCCTCCACTGGAAGTGTTAACAGTTAACTCTAACTTGAGTGACCTGAGAAAATTGGACTTGGGGTGGGGATTTCTATATATTAAATCAGTCTTAATCTTACATCATATATTGAAACTGTATTACTGGTTAGCCATTGGGCTAAGCACTTTGTAAGCACTAATGTGTTTAATTCTCACAATCATTGCACAGTAAGCTGTTGGCTCCACATTCCAGAGAAGGAAACCGAGACTTAGAAAAAGCCAAGAAATCTAAAGAGGCAGTGCAGTGAGTGGTTAAGGATGTGGAGTCTAGGTGAAAGTAGCCTGGATTTGAATCTCTTTCTGCCCCTTTAACCTTGACCAAACGGAGTATTGAGCACTTCCATGCCTCGGTTTCCTCTGCACAGAATGGAGGTGATGCCAACACATACCTGGTGGGTAGTTTTGACCTGAACCAAAACCATGAAGCACGAAAGCCATCTGGCAGGCTCTCACTCTCACACATCTTCAGTGTTCCAGGATATCTGGTCAGAGTTCATAAGTGGCAGAGCCAGGAGTCCAGCCAGGACTTGACGGACTATGCTGGGAACCTCGCTGCTTTCTCTCAAGTCAGCAGTTCCCAGGCCTGGCTGGCTTCTCCCTCCCCAGGAGAAGGGCATGGGCTGTGGAGCCCACCCACACCACTTTGAATCCCCACTCTACCAAGCCTCATGACCTTGAACAATTTCCTCAACCTCTATGCTTTAGTTTTTTCATGTGTAAAATGGAAATTGCAGTAGTGCTGACTTATGGATTGTTGTGAGGGTTGGATTAAATGCTTTAATATATATGTGTAAAGCCTGAGAACAAGAGCTAGGTGCCTCGTAGCTATTAATGATTCTTTTCCCGGCCTGTGTCCCAGGCATCCCTCCTGATGAGAGCCCCCGCCGGGGAGGTCCTGCTGGACCCTACCGGCAGTCTCAGCGACTCGAGCTGTATGCCCAGGCCACAGACACTCTGCTGAAGACTGGGGCTGCTTACCCCTGTTTCTGCTCACCACAGCGGCTGGAGCTCCTGAAGAAGGAGGCCCTGAGGAATAGCCAGACGCCCCGGTAAGAGCCCCAACCTAACACTGATGCCTCCCCGAAGCTGGAGGTGTCTGCTGTCTATTGCTGCATGACAGATTGCCCTGAAACTTCATGGCTTAAAACAACACGCATTTATTATTTCACAGTTTTGGCAGGTTAGGAGTCCAGGTGCATCTTAGCTGTATCCCCTGGTTCATGGTTTCTCTCGAGGCTGCAGTGAAGGTGTCAGCAAGGCCTGCAACTATCTCAAGACTCAACTGGGAGGGAGGCGGGTGTGGCTCAGTGGATAGAGCCCCCGTTTACCATGTGGGAGGCCCGGGTTCGTGTCCCGGGGCCTCCTTGTGGGGGCACGCCGGCCTGGGCGGTGCGGTGGGCTGGTGCAGCGACCTCGCTGCGGTAGGCGGGTGTGGCGCAGTGGATGAAGCGCCCATTTGCCATGTGGGAGGCCCCGGGTTCGCTTCCCGGCGCCTCCTTGTGAGGGCAGGCCAGCTCGCACGGCGCCGTGTGCTGGTGCGGCGGGACCTCACAGCGAGGGAGAGATGGGCAGACGCGGAGAGGACGCGCGGCGAGTGGA
>JAQZBX010069940.1:0-15489 GCA_029593785.1 Cabassous unicinctus
CTCATTCTATAAAGATTTATCGTTTCCAAATCACAGTGAAAGGAATTTGAGTAATTTACCAATTGTTTTCTACTATGTGCCTTAGAGATACCTCACTAAAAATTGGTATCTGACACAAGAGAAGACATTTGTAGAATGTAATATTGTAGTGACAGTACTGAGGTTGATTGTTACACACATTTTAAACTCTTTGAATTTGGTTACATCTTAATTATTTATATAGAACATTGGTCCAATAACATAAAAATAGAGAACAGCAGCTGGAAATTTATCTCATTCAATGTTCAGAGATAAAAGGGTTAAGCACTCTTTCCATTATTTTCTGTATATAGTCCTTTTTTCATTTTGAAATCTGACTGCAATCAAGTTCTGGCATTGTTCCAAGCTATTGTACAAACAGGATACTGAAGGCCATCACTATACAGCATACAGCAACATAAGGACTCTTTCGTTCACCTATTCTGGCACACTTCCAAAATATACCCAACAGTCCAGTTCCATTTCTGTCCAGGAGGCTGGGTGCCAAGGATCGGATATAAGCACAGGTACATATAAGCAGCAAGATTACAGTCAACAGACTCTGAAAATTGAAAATGACAGACATAGTGAGGCCGGCGAAGCCCCAGCCACATCATACTTCCGGGCCCAGGGCGGAAGAAAAGGTGGCCTCTCTCTAAGCCAAACTCAGCATGTGGATGCATTACCTTCCCCCCAGCGAGAGACATGACTCCCAGGGATGAGCCTCCCTGGCACCAAGGGACTACTACCAAGCACCAGCTGGTGATATGACTGAAAAAAACCTTGAATAAAAGGGGGAAAAGGTAAAGACAAATGAGTTTATATGGCTAAGAGACTTCAGTGAGTCAGGAGGTCATCAGAGAGGTAACGCTTATGCACGTCTCAGCAGGATATCATAGATGGCCAAAGTGGACACTACCCCAAACAGTGGGGGGGCTCCTGAGGGCTCCAGAGACACCCAGGTCCTGCAGGCATGGCGGATAGCTCCCAAGTTTGTTGCCTTCCCTGTGGGCCCTACTTTGGAGATTGTGCTCCCAAGTGTGACAGAGCTGGACTCAGATGTGACTTCTCTATACATGCCTCTTTTGTCCCATTTGTGTGAACCTATATTTGGTGCTGATGTTGGTAGATGTACATCCAGGAGACTTGAATCTCTGGGCTGTCCATGTGCCAGCTGGGCCCTGAGCCTCAGCAGAGTTGCAGCACCTACTCTCCAGTTTATTGGACTCACCCAGGACAACTAACAAGGAGGTAAGGATGGACAACCACCACACCAAGGAACCAAGAGAGTCTACAACTGCAAGCAAGAGAGT
Source organism: Cabassous unicinctus (assembly GCA_029593785.1). Classification (NCBI taxonomy): domain Eukaryota; kingdom Metazoa; phylum Chordata; class Mammalia; order Cingulata; family Chlamyphoridae; genus Cabassous; species Cabassous unicinctus. The sequence goes on from JAQZBX010069940.1 coordinate 1,332, forward strand.
CCCATCCATCAGCCATATGGGATTGATGGCCCCTTTCAATTAGAGGTGGAATGGGCATCAACATCCCAGAATCCTCAGGATTGGCAAATAAAATATGGACAGAATAGACTTACTGGTGTTCTACTATAGACTTATTGTGATTCTAGCAATGGAAGAAATTATATCATAGATGTGGAAACAGTGGCCACTAGAGGTGCTGAAGTCAGGGAGAGGGAAAAAGAGATGTAATATGGGGGCATTTTCAGGACTTGGAATTGACCTGGATGACATTGCAATGACAGATACAGGCCATTCTATATCCTGCCATAGCCAACAGAATTGAGTGGGAAAGAGTGTAAACTACAATGTAAACTGTAATGCATGCTTAGTGGCAATGCTCCAAAATGTGTTCATCGATTGCAATGAGTGTACCACACTGATGAAAGAAGTCGTTAATGTGGGGAAAGGTGGGAGGTGTGGGGAGTGGGGCATATGGGAATCCCTTATATTTTTATGAACAATTTATGTAATCTAAGTATCTTTTAAAAATAAATAAAAAATATATTTTTAAAAAAAGAAGAAGTTTGAAAATTCTAAGGTGCTTCTTCAAGGGGAATAACCTTTAATTTAAGTGTACTTCTGTTCATCCCCAAAAGAGCCAGTTTGTTCGGAGAGATAAGATCATTGCATGGCCTGGCCCTTTTCTCTGCCACAATCAATCTTTTCACAAATGGGTGCTTGTGGGGAATGAAACAGTATGAGAGGCCCTGGGCAGCCAGGCCGCTGCCCTGGACACCAACTTAAGCAGGCCCACCTCTGGCCGTGTCCCACCCCACAGGCAAAGCATCTGGGAGGCCAGGAGGCCAGGGGGCCATGGCTACCCAAGCCTGCACTGAGCACACTTTGATAACCGTGACCCTGAAACCTCCTGCATTGACCCCCAAAGACGAGCTGCACCACCAGTGTGTGCACCACAAGGCCTGAGGGCGGCTTTTGTGGGGTGCTGGTGCAGCTTAGATGTGGGTGTGCAGGTGGGAGTGCCCCTAGGCGTGCTGAATGGGATAAGGGTGGGAAGAGCTACGGGCCAGTGCCTCTGTGCCTCTGCCTGAGTCCTGCTGAGTCAGTGGTGGCCTGGGTGAGGCGGTAGAGATGGATCAGTGCCCTCTGTCCCCAGTGCTGAGAAACCCCTCGAGGCACAGCTGGCAGGCCAGTATTGTCACCTTCCCTGGGGACACATCCTTGTGGACCTGGCTCTACACTTCAGGTGGCTCCACCACATTGAGCAGGACCCCAGGCACCACCTCAGTCTCCATCTCTGTGGTCCTGCACCTTCCTGGTGACTTCAGCATCCTCATGGATCGCCCGCCCTGGAATGCAGCCTCCTGGTGCTTTGACTTACTCAATCCCAGTGGTGTACACCTTCATGGGCTTTAGTAACAAGCGGCCACAATCTTGATCTCACAATTCCCACAAAGAGACACCTCCCATGTGAAATCCCACTGCCTGCCTCTTTTTCTCCAGATTTTCCTCTTTGATCATGCCTCAGCTTTCCAGCTCCCTGGCTTTTGCACACATTCTCCTCCCTGCCTGGAAGGCTCTCTCTATATTTGTCTGCCTGGTTAAGTCCTCCTCATCTATACAACCCAGCCCAAACATCTCTTTATTCATTCAACGTACACTTATTAACCCCCTACTTGGGAGCAGACACTGGGCTAGGCAGCGGGATTACAAAAATGAGTGAACTGCCTTCCTTCTCCTACAGAGACCATTCTGTTTCCTAGTGCAGGGAACAGACAAGTAGCATTGAATTCCAGCCATGAGGTCATTTAAACAAGCAACTGTGGAAGCACAGGGTGTTTGTTTGTTTATTCACCAGACTCAATTTCACCAGGCAGTGTGCTATACCCAGAGACAGACTGGGATGTCCTGCCTGGAGTTTTATGCCTTCATTTATCTTCTTTTAAACATATGTACATTATAGGCAAAATATGAGTACATCTGATCTCTTCTACTGGATTACCACCCACTTGAACAGAGGTTCATCTTAGGAACAAAAAGAACTAATATCAGTTCAGCTCTTACAAGGTGCCAGATATGATGCCACAACTTCACATACGTGATTTCAAATATTTCTTCCAGCAACACTGCAAGGTGGCTATTTAGGTGTCATCTGATTTTGCAGATGCACAAAATGAAGTTAAACAATTTTCCAACATCACACATGGCTGGCAAGTGGCTGAGCAAGGATTCCCTCATTCATTCATTCAACAGTTCTTGCGCTCCTAGTATGTGCTAAATTCTATGTCAGACTCCATGGCTACACTAAACAAGATGGCCACTGCCTAGCTGGAGCTTGCATTCTAGTGGGGAGGACAGATAATAAACAACTAAGTCATGAAAGAAGAAACATAATTTCCTGGTAATAGGGCTATAAATAAAAGAATAGAGGAATGTAACTGGGAGGATCTGGGACGGGAGTGGATGCTGAAACAGGCTGGTTGAGAATTTGTCTAGTTGCAAAGTGCGGCTCTTTCCTCAATCTCTTCCACCCCTCCACGTGCCTCTGCAGTTTATTCGGCAAGCCAGTCTGCTTCTACATAGTCCACCATTTGCTCCAAGTCTAGCAAATATTTCCAAAGCTTACCAAGGCCAATGACTTTCAGAAGCCTTTACTAAGATGCTGCAGAATTCACAACAAATGCTTCTCACCCTTGGCAAAATAAATAGGTGATCTGTGCTTATATTGCTGCCTGACAAAGAGGAAGCTCATCAGGGAACATCATTAATGTGCACTGTGTCTACCGTGGACCAATTAGTCGGGTCACTGTGATCTGCAGGCTGCAAATATGTATAGGGAGTGCCCCATGAGGTGTGATTTGAAGGAAGTTAAAGCTCACTTTCCCTCCACTCTCTCTCTCACAACAAATCAAGCATCTCCTCACTCCTAGTGCCCTGCGATACCTGAAATCCCCACCCTTCCAATGAAACACATAACAGAGGGAAGAGCAAGGAAGAACAAGTCCAAAGACCTAGTTTGAAGTTTGAACTTCACCCCTTCGCTGGTTTTGTGACCTTGAAGAAAATACTTCATGTCTAGGAGTCTCAATTTCTGCAACCATAAATTGGGGGAAATACTCTATTTTTGGAAAGGATGTGTGAGTTAAAGTGTGTGAAAGAATGTTCAAGACTTACCCTGACATCACAAATACTGGTCCAGTTGAAATGCAGAGGTTACTTGGGAAAGGTGTCAAAGTCAGTGTGATGTAATTAGCTGAGCTCCTACCACCCCTTAGGGCTTTACCCTTAGGGAATGGGAGGCTTGTCTGCTGGAGGAAGATCAGGGTGGTGGGGAGCCAGGCTGGACCCATGGGGTAGCCAGATGGGCAGCATTAGAGCCTTGGGGCATGGGTGCTTGAGGAGAGGAAACAGCCAGGAGGAAACGAAGGAGCATCGAGGAGCAAGCCAGCTCCTGTCCCACGACTCACACTCCCTGAGTGCCAGAGTACAGCCTAGAAGAAAACCAGGGCCCCTTGCGGTGGTCACAGAGGGTCCTCAGCCAGGCGTGATTATCAACAGAAATCAGCGCTTCAAAACCCTTAGCGGTACCCCAGAGTGCACCACAGTGAATCTTGTCTGCCAGCATTGCTCAAGTTCCAGGACAGAACAGACTTTCCAGAACACAATGACTCCTATGTATTTACCCAATATAAATGAAAACCGACGTCACAAAAAGATTTGTACAAGATTGCTCATAACAGCTTTATTCATAAAAACCAAAATATGGAAACAACCCAATTGTTCATTAAAAAGTGAATGGATAAATATATTTTGGTGTATTTATACAATGGAATACTACTTAGCCATTAAAAAAAAAAAAAACTACTAACACATAACATAGCATGGATAAATCTCAGAAATGCACTAAGTGAAAAAAGCAAGACACACTGTGTGATTCCATTTATATGAAATTCAAGAACAGGCAAAGTTAATCTATAGTGATAGAAGTCCAAAAGTGGTTGTCTCAGGGGTGGAGATTTACTGGGAAGGAGAACTTTCTATGGTGATAGGAAAAGTCTCTATCTTGTTTTGTGTCGTGGTTAGATCCACGTAAACAATTACCAAATTCATCAAATTGAACACTTAAGATCTGTGCATTTTACTGCATGCAGTTTATACTCCAAATTTTTTTTTAAATCTACCAAAAACACCAAGTGTGTTCCTATATTCAAGTAACAATTAGAAAAGATAGTAGAGAGAGAAAAAAAAAAACCACTCACATTAACAACAACAAAAAGCATAAGGTACATAGGTGTAAATATAACAAAAGAAAGGCAAGACTTTCACAAAGAAAATTATAAAACTTATTGAAAGATGACCTAAATAAATGAAGATATACCATATATTCATCAATGTTATATACAATATATATATATTCAATAGTGTAAAGATATTAATTCATCCCCAGATTAATGTATTAAGTCGACGAAATTCCAATTAAAATCCCATGTTCATGGAACTTTAGAAATCAATTTCACTAGATCTAATAAAGATGAACATATCATAAGGCTCAGAATTTCTACCTCTAGCAATATATCCCAGGGAAATCCTGCTCTTATGTACAAGACATGCACAGGAATTACCATAGTACCATCCTTTAAGAAACTCCAATAAATGCATAAATTGCTTTTATTTATTTCTGATTACTGAATTGTTTCTTTGTAGTTGGAAAACTAATCAGTATGAGGTTGATTCTTTGGAATTTAATGATGCATCCTTTGTGGCCTAGTTTCCTGGTCAAGTTGTTAAAAAAAAAACTAAAAAAAAATTTTTTTTAATTTTTTTAAAAACCAACATTCTTTGTAAACTCAAAAGAATGTTCATTCTCTGTTTGTTCATTCTTTATTTTCCCTTCCTCCTACAGTCATTTCATCCTCTTGAATGTAATTGCTGCCTCCCAGATTCATTTCGTTTTTAACTGAAATGCATCCTTCTAGAGTTCTTTCAAAGTCCATCCTTGGTAGTAATTATTATGAAACACTGAATACCCAAAAATATCTGCATTTCATCCTCACATTTAAATAATCATCTTGCCCATTACAAAATTCTAGTTTTACTGTCTTTTTTTCTTCAACAATTTGAAGATATTAATTTGCTGTTTTCCCAAATCTAGTGTAGCTGTTAAAGTATGATGGTAATATGATTTTCTCGTTCCTTTTGGGTAATTGCTTTTGCTCTCTGAAAGCTTTTGGAATTGTCTATTTTCCTTCTATATACTTAGTATCTCTTTGTGAGGTCATCTCTCCTGTTCAGCATTCCCTGAGTTTTTTCAATTTGGGGTCCCTTCTCTCCTGTCATCCTGTTCAAGGGATATTTATAATTCTACTTCAGTCCTTCATATCTCTTAACTTGCATTCTTTTCATCTTTATCCTTTTTCAATGCATTCTGAGAAAGTTCCTTATTCCAATATCTCACTCCACTAATATGTTCTTTGGCTGTATCCATTCTGATATGCAGCCCACCCACTGAATTCTTTATTTCAGCAATTATATTTAGTCACTCGGTGTATTAGCCAAAAGGGTGCTGATGCAAAATACCAGAAATCTGTTGGCTTTTATAAGGGGTATTATTTGGGGTAGAAGCTTAAGTTACCAGGCCATAAAGTGTAAGTTACTTCCCTCACCAAAGTCTGTTGCCTCGTGTTGGAGCAAGATGGCTGCCAATGTCTGCCAAGAGCTCAGGCTTCCTGGGTTCCTCACTTCCTTTCTCTCCGGGCTCAGCTGCTCTGCTTTCTCCACAAGGCCAGCTATAGACTTTCAGGCAAATGGCTTGTCTTTCGTCCCGAGGCCTCTGCGATGTCTAATCGAGCCTTTTCTCTGCTCCTCTGTGTGCTTACTTCCAGGGCTCCAGCACTAAAACTCCAAACTCCCTTCTCTGCAGTGCAGTTTCTGTGTGTGTCCCTGCCCACCAAAGAGCAGGGATGCAACATCCTACTGATGTGGTCCAATCAAAGTCTTAATCGTTATTTAATCAAGTAAAAGTGAAACCTCTGACTCCAATATAATCTAATATGGCCAGCGGGACAGACCAGTTTACAAACACAGTCCAATATCTATTTTTGGAATTCATAAACAATATCAAACTGCCATATTCGGTATCTCCACAGGTTCTCCTTCCTAATGCCTTTTCCTGCTTTATTTTTCCAAAATCCTCCTTTATCTAAGGATAATTACTATACTTATTTTAAATAATTGGTATTCCTGTTTCATCAATTTTGCTTCCTCTGATTTAGTTTATTTTGAATTTTTTCATAGAGCATTTACTCCTCACATGTCTCACCATTTTTCCTTGTAAGCTTATCTTTCATTCCCTTGGGACTATTAATTATTTTTGCCATAATGTCTACCTGGGAGAAGGGTAAAAACTTAGGTCCTGCTTGTTCTCCAGGTGAGGTAAAGGAGGATAGTCTTCCAAGTAGAATGCCTTAAAGGTTGCCATCTTAATTCAACCATCCCCTGACCCCTGACCAACCCACCAAGCATCCCCCTGGTCTCCAGGGAACATCTCATCACCTTATGTCCAGGAATTTTCTCATAAGTGTAGACATCCTCTATTATAATTGCCTAGCCTACTGGACGGGGTTGGAGGAGGAGGCAGGGATAAGGGAATGCCCAGGGGCATCCAGGTGTTGTGGCTACTAGCTTCTCACATAGCTCCAAGGCTGCCTTGATGCCACCCTGCCCTCAGAGACAGGTAATAGATCACCCAGAGTGATGTGGGGAAGAGAAATGGACACAAATAGAAAGCTCTCTGCCAGCCAATCTGTTGGATGCCCCTGGCCTTCCTCCCCTCCAGTCCGTCATTCCTCCCACCCTGGCAGCCAAACACATTACTCTCCCTGAGAGTGTCTCACTGCTTTTGTGTTAGTAAAGAAAAATGGCTGAGATCCACCAATCTTACTTTTCCTGTGACATCTCCACGGTTGGGTTCAGAAAAGAAAGCCAACGCCATGCAAAGACTAAGCCACGTGAGACTCAAGTTATATTAAGGCTACACAGTAAGAACACTGTCAAGAGAAATTTTTTAAAAAATACATTGTAAGACAGAAGTTATTGATAGCTTAGTTCAGAGCTAGATTACATGTTAGCTCTGAACTCAGGTTACACAGCTTTACTGACCATCCTCAAACTAAAGAGAGAATTTCAGAATCAATGCAATATGATCAAAATTTACCAGGGTCAATATAGAAAGAATATTTGACTACTTTCAATTTCTCAAGGGCAGTAACTCCTGAGAGGACTGAATAGACCGCCTCAGAAATGTATCTCATAGGACGCATCCCTGCCTTTATCTCATCTAATTCATCTCTCTCAGTGTATCTTGCCAAATTTCCATAGCTCTCTATCTGTTCCTTTCCATATCTGAAATATCAAATCTTCATCTACTCTTTATTTTATATTGCTCCAATAAGAAGATCTAGACAGTAGTTAGGACCTGGGTTTTCATATCAGAAAGGCTGTAATCCAGTGCCCTTAAGAAATTCCAGGTGATCACTACTTACTCTGAGATTGAGCAAGACACTCCTATGGATCAGTTATGGAAGTGCTGGATTATAGCAGATAGAATTAATTTCCTTTTCTCTGCCAAAGGCAACTTAGCATTTGCCTGGTACCATATAAGAAAAACATGAATTGAGCTTCCTATAAATTTGCCCTGTTACAGACACTGTTTTCTCCTAGTGAAATAGTATTCATTTGTAATCCAAACATTTTCTGGATAAGTGGCTAAGTGTCCCTTATACAAGGCTCTTTGAGCAAGCATTAAATTTAAAAAATATTGCCATTATTAATGATAAGATTGAAAATATGCCCTTAACATTGACTAGAGGTATATCATAAGTCCTCCCTAAATTCCTCAGCATTTAAAGGAGGGACACAAGACTATCCTCACAGGTCAATGTGAGGATCCAATGACAACGAAGGGTGCCCTGATCAATAATAATATAATTCCCAGAAATCATAAATATTTCCTACATCTCCTCCTGTCTATAGTTCTGGACCTAAGTAGACACACCCAGACACACAAACATACCACCATACCACTAGAACCCTTTTCCCTTCTCAGTCCATTTTACCCCTATCCCCTACTTTATTCCCAACCTGTGGAAAAGACTCTTGTTCACAGCTCTCCCAAAGAGAGGAGCATCTTCTACTAAGGTTCTATCCACCTAGCCACAAGAAAAAGTTAAAATCAAAGAAAAGTAGACAATGATCAATCAAGATTCTTCACTCACTTCCTTCCTCTCCTTTTTTCCAAAGAAACACTAAAGCTCAACCTCTGTGGCAATTTGAGATTATTTTATGAATCCTAAAAAGGGAAAGATTTGTAATTCCTCTGGGTGTGATACCCTTTGATTGTATTACAGTCACCTGAGGTGTCTTTGATTAGAGTCCCTGTTAAGATTAGGGCTTTTGATTTGACTACGTCAGTGGGCATGACAGATTAAGTCCCCACCCCCTTGGCAGGTCTGATATAAATGGACTCATAGGGACAGACACACAGGAAGAGAGAGCTCTGTCATTTTTTATCCTACCATGTGACAGAAAGGAAAAGGCTCAAACAGCTGAGGCCCAGGGGAGAGCTGAGTCATTTGGCCTGAGAGCTTACAGCTGAAGTCGGGAAGCGAGGAGACCAGCCAAGACTGATATAGAAGGCTGGGAAAGAAACGAGCCCTATGCCAGGAGACAGAGGAATCCCTAAGTTGAAATCGGGAAGAAAGCGTAGCAGCTGAGCCTGAGAGAGGAAGCCCAGAGGGGAAGGCTGAAACCTCATAGAGATTGGGGGCCATCTTGCTTCACCACGTGCAACAAACCGGGATCAACAATAGCTGACTTTGGCGAGGAAGCTTCTCTGCTGAAGCCTTGATTTGGCCTTAGAACTGTAAAGTTTTACCCCCAAATAGATCCCCATTATAAAAGCCAAAAGCTTTCTGGTACTTTGCATCAGCATCCCTTTGGCAGACTAATGCAACCACTTTTTCTCTTCACTGATAAATAGATACCTAAAGCAGGAGAAGATCTTGAAATCTTGCCCAGTCTCTGGTAAGTTAGATGTTGTCTTACATTTTACAGATGAAGTATCTGAGGTCCCTAGAAGTTAAGTGACTTACCAAGTATACCGCAAGCAAGTAGCAACAGGTGAAATCAGAACACAGGTTTTGTACTTCCTAAAACAGTACTCTCTTCCTATTCCCAACACTACGGGTTTTTAACTAGATACTCAAGTATTCTCAATTCTTCATAGTCTATGCAAACAGATAAGGAAGGACACAAGCATCCCTCAGTTTTCATTACTTCATATCTCAATCATTTTATTTTATAATATAAAAATTTTTTTCTCTATTTCATTGTCAGGTTTAGTCACGGATTGTTGACTTCCTGCCACGCTTTGTTAATGAGCAATTCGTCAGACCAACGCAAGATCCCCATCTAGTGGTAAAGAAAATTAACTACAGGCGACGCCGTGCATTTTGGTACAGATTTCTCTTCACCCCTCAGCCCCCACCACTAACTCCCACTCCTGCCAAGTTATTTTCAGCAAATTTCCAGAAATAATCTACAAAGGAAATCAGGAGTATCCCATTATATAAAACATAAAGTAATTAGAAATTCGTTAGGAGATTTAGGCATCTACTAAGTTGATATGCTTAGACTTACAATCTACCTGCCAGCAGACTTCTTGTAGCAGCCCTAGAGCATGACATCCAAAGAGAGTCCATGTGAGCACTAAGAATGAACCAGATTGCAGATAATTGTGGATAATCACAACTTGGGGTGAGGACTAGACGCTATTTTAGACTGAAAAAGCTCTATAGTCAATCTCAACAACATCCTGAGAATTGTGCAAGTACTCCTTGACCAAAAATAGCTGCTTCTGAAAAGGATATTGTGGTGGTTTGAAGGTGTATGTACCCCAGAAAAACATGTTCTTAAACTTAATCCATTCCTGTGGGTGTGAACCCATTGTAAGTAGGATCTTTTGATGAAGTTATTTAAGGTGTAACCCAGGATGGGTCTTAATCCTATTTCGAGAGTCCTTTATTAAGTGGAATGAAATTCAGACAGAGAGAGAGAAAGCCACAAAGGGAGCAGCCAAAAGCTGAACATCAATAGAACCCAGAAGAGAAAGGAGGGATCAGGAGATGCCACCTGTGCTTTATCATGTGACAAGCTAAGGACCAAGGATTGCCAGCAGCCCCAGAACGTCACAGTGTTTGGGAAGAAAGTAGAGCCCTGATGATGCCTTGATATTTTAGCATCAAAACCATGAGCTAACAAATTTCCATTGTTTAAGCCAACCCATTGCATGATACTTGCTTTGGCAGCTAAGGAAACTAAAATAGATGTGCATTCTGATTCCATGCTACAGCAACAATTATTTAACACCTGACACAGGCTAAAAAAATGAATAAATAAAAGTTACGTACTGAGCTGTTCTGTGGCAATTTTATTTTGCCCACCACTCACTATTCTATAGAAACTATCTCTACATTAAACTTTTTTTTTTTCAGTCTTAAACATCATGAGCTTCTCTGCAGCCTTTAACACTTGGCCAAGTGCCCTTCCTGAAACTCTCTTATCTTTAATTCCTTGGCCTGTACCCTCTAGGTTGTATGTATGCCCTCCTCTCTGATTGTCCCTGGTTTTTAGTCCTCTTTATGTCCCCCACCCCCACCCCCAAGGTATGTGTCCTCCAAAGATCTAGCTTGCGGCACCTCTCTTCATTCTTTTCATCTTATCTTGGCGATCCATAGCATTTGTGGCCTCATCTATCACCTTTATATCTCTATCCTTTAACTCTAATTTCCCATTTCTAACCACCTACTGGATATCTCCCCCTGGAACTACAAACTCAGCCTACCTAAATTAGAGATCAGCAACTTCTCCTCCAAACCTCACTGCTTCCCCCTTGTTCACCATCTCAATCCAACAGGCCCCACACTTTTCTGCTCCTTTAGCTCCTTCCTTTTCCAATTCCCTCTCAACTCATCAGTTCCGAAGGCAGTCGATTCTGTAACTGCAGTGATCTCCCACCACCCCATTTTCTTCTTTCAAAAGGTCACTGCCCTGATTCAGACCTTCTTCTCTCCCACCTTGACCATGTCTTTCAATAAATATTTGTTCTAAGTATATTTGTTGAGAACCTACAGTGTGCCAGGCACTGGGGACATAGCAGATATCAAACAAGACAGCATCCTTGCTCTGATAAGAGTTTATATGTTACTGTATGGAAAGAGAAACCAAACAAATATGAGGATGAGGAAAGGCATAAAGACAAACTTCTCAACAGTCTCATTCTTATTTAACAGAACAAGATGCTCTATCACTATCTATTTAACTTGAGTCTTTTGGTTTCAAAAATATTCTGAGATATCCATTAAGTGACTTGCAATGAAACTTAGAGAAATTCAAAGAAGTTTCACATAGTTGATGGCAAAAAGGGAAAAAGAAAAGGCCTGAATTATTTTCCTAAGCCTTAAACTCTTGCTTAACTTTAAAATCATTTTGATAAAGTAAGAAACAATTTCTAAACTTTTGAAGGTAGATGGAGTTAATTAGGCAAAAACATTCTACATGTGCCTTGCCATAGCTAAAACTGTGGAACAACCACCTTTTGTTTCTAGAAGGCAAATTTGAAGCCTGTTTTGATCATTTAGTTGGAAACCTGAAAGTCTAAATTATGTTAATTGTCCTTCCTAAGAGGTGTTAGCTCATCAAATTGATGTTTACTGAGCCTAAAAAGCGGCCAGTGAGATTTGTCTTTGTTCATATTCCCAATATTAATTGCTGATTTTTAAGGCCTTATATATTTGCATGATTGGTTCATTATTTTATTTAACAAACATTTATAGGATGACTACTGTATGCCAGGCGAGGTGCTGGTTTCTGAGTAGAAAAATAAGACATTGTAATTATCCTTAAAGAATTCACACTCTAGCATGACAAAGAATTGTGAAACAGTGAGAGAGACAAGAGCTATAATAGAAACTCAGACAAAGTTCAGTGTAGATGGTTCTATGGGAAGAGGACAGATAGGAGTCAAGCAAAGCTTCACCAGACAGGGACACCTGGGTTGGGTCCTAAAGTGTGAGTATTTTACAACCAAAATAGAAAAGAATATTGCAGACAGAAGGAAGATGTGCCCCAGGCATGACACAGCAGGACATTATCCACTGGGGTAACTGCCAACACCTGGCTTGATAAGACCCCCTACTTTAGATAACAGAAGAGGACATAAACCAACCATCATATTTGACCAGAAATGTCAAAGCAGTGTTATATTTGCACAAAATTAGCAGATATTAGCCAGTGTCTGACTTCCGGTTTGTTTGACATGTACTCAAATGACCAATGACCATACAATATGGATATAAATGCTCATGAAGCTACTTCAAAAGCATAAGTCACTGGTAAATTTCCCTACTACTAACTCTGCCTTTAACCATTTCACAATTCCTCCAAGACCTTAAATTAACATATTGTCAATGTAATCAGCTTCCCCAAGGCAACCATGAATTTATTAAGAGACTTAAGTTCTGCCTGCTGGTTTGTGTTACCTAATGTTTGGCTGTTTGTGTTGTTACCACAGCAACAAGTGGACAGTTAAATTTGGCCCAGAACACATGGTACTGCGAAAATAGTACTTTATGGGGTTCTTTCTGGTATGATTCTACCGGAAGAGTTAAAGATAATGCAAATAGCCGTTCTCTCTGAGCAGGGATCAAAACAGAAGAACATGGGGTAAAATAAGTGGCTAAGCTAGATAGGGGATTCACAGACTATGTCTTCTGGCAAGTACTTGACAGCTCTTACTGGAAAAGTCCCTGAGGCAAACAGTGAATTAAGCAGTGATAACAATGCCAGTGTGAACTTGATCCCCCAAAGGAAGAAGGAGCATCCAGGTTTTCTGATCTATTTGACCATGAATCACTATTTCACCTAGTGGCTCAGGGACTAGTGTTCCATGGAACATATAGTTAGAAAATGCAGAGTCATATAATCTCATAGCTTTAAAAAACTATATTATATTTTACATAGGAAAACTACAAAATTAGAGGAATATCCTCTCATGTGCTGTGATCCCCAAAGCCTCTTCTCTGAATGTTGAAAACAGTGCTTCAGATAAACATGTAAATTTATCAATCAGCAATTACTGACTGAGCCCTGTACTAGGCAATGTGGTGAAAGCAGGAGAAGAAGAAATCGTGTTTCTAAAAACAAAGAGCCTGCCATCTGATTGGGAAGAGGAAAAAATTAGATAGAGAAGATAGAGAGATGATAGATGATTGATAGATAGATGATAGATCCACACATATGTATACATATATATATTTGCATGAAGCAATTAGAAAATACATTAACATTTATCGGGTACACTCATATGCCAGGCTTAGGTATTTGGTAATGGATTGTGCTCCTTTTCATCATGAAATTGACAGTCTAGATGGGAAGACAAATATTAAAACCACTGTAACTATATAAGTGATAAGTGCTGTAGAAGAGAACACGTGTTACGGTCTAATAAACACAGCTTAATTTGGTAATTGGTATAGACGGATTTTCTGAAGACATGACATTCAAGCCAAAACATAAAATACTAGTCAGTTGAAAAGTCAAGGGAACAGAGCCCTAGACAGAGGAAGCACATGTGCAAATTCCCTGAGATGGGAAACAGCTTTCAGCTCCACTGAAAGATACAATTGCAAAGGGGAGCATATATGAGAGAATGGAGAAGTGGGCAGCACTCAGCCTGCATGGCTTTGAGGATAGCTTAAACAGTTCGCCTTTTATTCCAATGGGAAATGTGAAGCTTTTGAAAGGTTTTAAGCAGAAAAGTATCATGATATGCTTTATGTTTGAACAGTATAAGACGCTGTGAATCACTCATTTGTCAAATTTGCTGCTGCGGTCACTGCTTCGTTTTCTGGTGAAATGATTATAGAAGTCCACAGATGAGTGAAGGAGCCACTTGAGGTGCAGTTAAAGTGTAACTTCGGCCAAAAGCTTCATCTGGTCGGGGGTTGGGGGGGCTCATTAGGAGACATCTTATCCTACAGTTGCAAGGTTCTGAACCCTCTGTCAGTGGGGCAGCATGTGTGTGTGTATATGGTGGGGGGGGGGG
>JAQZBX010069941.1:0-15324 GCA_029593785.1 Cabassous unicinctus
TTCCATCATTTTGGTAATTGCAAAAGCACTTCCCCACTCCTCAGTACCAAATTTTGTATTAGTCAGCCAAACCGGTGCTGATGCAAAATACCAGAAATTGGTTGGTTTTTATAAAGTATGTTTATTTGGGGTAGAAGCTTACATTTACCAGGCCATAAATCTTTCTTCACCAAAGTCTGTTGCCATGTTTTGGATCAAGAAAGCTGCTGAAATTTGCTAAGTTTGCTAAGTTTCAGGCTTCTTGGTTTCCTCTCTTCTTGGTAGGGCTCTGTTTCTCTCTGGGCTCAGCTCCTCTGTTTCCTCCACAAGGTCAGCTGTAGATTATGAGACTCTCTAGGCTTTGCCTCTCTCCACAAGGCCAGCTGTGAACTGTCAAGTGAATGCCTCGCCTCTTTTTCCGGGGCCTTCTCTCATTCCTCATCAGAACTCCAACATCAAAATTACTCCAACTCTGTCTTTGCCATATCTTTTAATCTTTGAGACCCCACCCAGTAAGGGGTGGGGATCAATGCCCTACTGACATGGTCCAGTCAACACCCTAATCATGACTTAATCATACTAAGATTAGCAGGCCCGTTTACAGGCATAATCCAATATCCATTTTTGTAATTTGTAACTATATCAAACTGCCAAACTGCTACAGCCTCATAGAAAGTCTTTTAGTGTCCATATTCCTAACATCAGTCTCTTTAAAAATAATCTAGGCTTTTCCTATCAAGCATCTCACAGTTCTTCCAAAAAATACCCCTTACCCTTTTATAAAACCATTCCAGCATTTTAGTAATTGCAAAAGCACCACTCCACTCTTCTGGTACCAAATTCCGTATTAGCCAAAAGGGGTACTGGTGGGAAGTACCAGAAATCTGTTGGCTTTTATAAAGGGTATTTATTTGTGTTGAAGCTTACAGTTACAAGGCCCTAAAGAGTCCAACTCAACAGAGTCCTCACCAAACTCTGTTGCTATGTATTGAAGCAAGATGGAAGGTGATGTCTGGGAGGATTCACCCTTCTTCTTCCTCCTAAGGCTTTGTGTAACCTGCTTCTGATCTCAGATGTAGGCTGGAGGGCTTGTTTCTTTCTTAGCTCAGCTCTTCTATTCTCTTCACAAGTCTGTAGACAGGCTCATCACTTATCCAGGGCTGCAGGATCAGATTTCATTCCTTTTCCATGCCTGTGGTGCTCTATGTTTTCCTCTGTGTGAATCTTATTCTGTCTTCTCCTTGAGTGACTGTTGTTCATACAGCCCACAAGGGAGTGGGGAATCAAAGTGTCACCCTAATTATATGGTTGAATTAAAGCCCTAAACTTGATTTAATAAGGTAAAAGTGAAATCTCTGAATTTAAAACAATCAAAGGGGTATCATGCCCAGAGGAACAGACCACTTTACAAATATAATCAATGTCTGATTTTAGAATTCATAAATAATATCAAACTGCCACATTGAAAAACCACCAAACACTGTCCTATGGAGGTTACAGCATTCTACATTCTCACCATCAGTGAAGGAGTGTCTCTACATCTTCTCTAACACCTGCAGATTTCTGTTGTTGTTTTTTAATACTAGTGAAGATATAAGGTGTAAAATGATATGTCATTGGAATATTGATTTGCATTTCCCTAATAGCTAGTGATGTTGAACATTTTTCAAGTGCTTTGAAACCATTTGCATTTCCTCTTTACAAAAATGTCTCCTCAAGACTTTTGCCAATTTTTATATAATAAGCTTATTTTAAAGAGGTTTGAGATGTCAGAAAAGTTACATCAAAATTTTAAGCAATTCCCATATACCCTATTCCCTACTGCACTCACATCTTTCTCAATTAAAAACATCATAGAATTATGTGATACTTTTGTTGCAATTGATTAAAATATATTGATGCATTGCTCCTACTCAAGGTCAATGTCCTAAAAATGCCCTATGTTCCAAATATTATTTCCCTCTCCTCCCACAGAACATTTGGAAACCACTATCTTTATAACATTGTTACATATTCTTCCATTACTAAAATATTAATAAGTTTACTTTGTTCATGTTTACATTTTCCCTTTATGTTCATCCATTCCTCAACCTTGAGGATTTTGGGAAGGTGATGCCTGATCTGCCTCCAATTTGGAGGATTTTAAATCTAATGGGTCAGATGGAAGGATCTGTTTTGCTTGCAGTTGAAGATTCTCTCTATTTCTTGGGTTGGGTGACCATCATCATTTTGTTAGTTGTCCTGGCAAAGTCCAACAATCTGGAGAATAGGTGTTTACTGCTACTCTTCTGGGATTCAGGGCTCAACTTCTTTACAAAAAGATTGAAGATTTAAGTCTCTGAGACATATATTTAATGGTTATAGTGATAATTATAGGCTCAAATAAAAGGGGTAGAAGAATCATGTGTAGGGAAATTATAAATGAGTTTAACTTTGTTACATTGGGAAAATAGGTCGACATATATTTCAAGCCCACCAATATGATGCTGATTTCAAGGTATTTTGTGCCTTGCCTTCTGGTCTGGATGACATACAAGTCCTCAGGGATATCTGTATTTGAACCTTTGTTCACAGTAGCTGTTAGTGAGAGCTGTTTGAGACATGCATAATTGTAATTTCTGGAATGACCTCCCAACTCATTTTGAAATCTCTCAGCTGTTAAAACTATTTTGTATATGATGTTTCTCACTTTTGGTCAAGGTCTTTTTCCAAATGAACTGCACTGCGTGGTGCATGGTATTCATCCCTTGGTGCCAGGGAGGCTCAACCCTATGAATCATGTTCCATTTAGGGGGTGGGGAGCATGTAGTGTCTTTATTTGCTGAGTTTGGCCTAGATAGAGGCTACATTTCAGTATCAAGGAGGTTTTCACAAGGTAACTCTTAGGCAATAGGGATTATTAGGTTAAGTTTCAATTTTAGAAGAATAAGGTTCATAGTTACATGCATTAACATTGAGGACTTGATATAATGACATGTTTTATTTTATTAGGCCCTACCTGTGCACTCAACAGATTTCTTGCCCCTCTATTTGAGTATATAGGAAGACTCTGCAGGATGGGAGTTTAATATTTTGTTGTTTATTATATCAGTCTCCACCCACTGAGATAACACCTTATGACAAGATAAACACATTCGTACTCTATTGAAGATGCCTGCATTAGTCAGCCAAAAGGGATGCTGATGCAAAGTACCAGAAATCCTCTGGCTTTTATAAGGGATATTTATTTGGGTTACAGGCTTGCAGTCACAAGGTCCTAAAGAGTTCAACTCAAGGTACCATAAGAGGTATTTTTACACCCAACATTATTTGTGTCTGTGAGGGCTCAGCCTTTCTTCTTCCTCTTAAGTTCCATGGTCCCAGCTTCTTCAGATGTCAGCTGCAGGTTGGCATAAGGCTTATCTCTCTTCCCAGAGCTCATTTCATTCTAGGCTCAGTTGCTCTGTTGACTTCACAAGGTCAGCTATAAACTATCATGCTCTTCTCTCTTCCCAGGCTGCAGGATCCACTCTGTATCTTCTCTGTGTATCTACTTCCTTGTGTTCTTGAATAAGCATCCATTTATATAGCCTACCAAGGGGGTGGGGAACTCAACCCTGCATACCTTAATGATGTGGTCAAATCAAAGCCCTAATCTTTACATAATTTAATCAAAGACATCACAACTGAATCTAATACAATCAAAGGGTGCAATGCCCAGAGGAGCAGACCAGTTTACAAACATAACTAATATCTCCTTTTTGTAATTCATAAATAATATCAAACTGCCACAATGCCCAGATGCACCCTTTCCCACAATCTTCCCACCACTGACAACCTGCACCTGTGACTCTTGCCTTCTGTATTAGGCAAAAGAACATTTCCACAATTGTATTTTCAAACACAGACTTCCACCTCTCCAAAGTTCACCTGTAATATCCCCTAGACTTCCTCCAAGTTCGACGGATGTTCTCACCAACCCCACAAACCTGCTCTTCCTCACAATCCAAGAACATTGAACCCTCTCACATCCTTGACCACAATCACTCAACAAACTTCCAAAATACCCCTTTCCACCATATCATAGGTTCTGTCCACATTGAGCATCTGCTCATTGTTCTCTATACCCTTTCTGTCTCCTGTAACTTATCCTCCAGACTTTATCTCTGTTAGTCTCCTCAATATGCTTAAGTCGTATCAGTAAGGTCATGCAATATTTTTCCTTTGGAGACTGGCTTGCTTCAGTTTATTATTTTTGAGATTCATCCATGCTGTTGCATGTATCAAAATTCATTCCCTCTTATAGCTGAGTAATCATTGCTAAGATATTTTTGCCCAAAACAGGATCATAAAAAATGCTTCCTAATGTATTCTTCAAGAAGTTTTATAACCCTAATTCTTATATTTAGGTTTTTGAACCATTTTGAGTTAATTTAAGTATACACGTGTGTATTAGTCAGGGTTCTCTAGGGAAACAGAATCAACAGGAGATATCTGTAAATAGTATGAGATTTTATAAGAGTCTCTCACATGACTGTGGGGATGCACAATTCCAGGTTCCACAGGCAGTCTGCCAACCAGGGGCTTCAATGAAATTCCAATGAAGGTCTTAATGAGTTTCAGGAGACGATGAATGTACAAAGAAGAGCTAGGAAATTCTCTCTGAATGCTGAAATCACTTCATCTTTTAAGGCATTCAACTAATTGGATAACACATCACTCACTGGTAATTGCAATCTCCCTGGTTGATTGTAGGTGTAATCAGTCATCTATGCAGTAAACTCACTGATGACTAAAGCCTATAAATGTCCTTGTATTATAATTAGCCCAGTGCTTGCTTGACAAAACTACTGGGCACAATTAGCTGGTCAAGTTGATGCATTAGTTTAACCATTACAGTCCACCTCTTGTCAACTCAGCAAACGTACACATTACAATTAAACCATATTTAGTCTCTATGTAAAATCAATGACAAACAAGCATATATATATTTCTTCCTAACAATGTTCAACTCTCCTGCATACAACTGGAAATGCATTAATTCCCTTCAGAATAAGGTCCAAGTCCCTTGGTAATATTCACTCTTAAACCTGACATCCTTAAATATTATGACATGAAACTAATACAACTTGTCATATTATAAAGGAAAATATTGAAGAAGAAAACAAATTAGTTTTCTGTATATATCCAACCATAATCATAACAAAACAAGGAAGAAAGTTTCATGACTATTACAGTCCTCATTTCTGTAACTGGTCACATGATCAAAGTTCATATTTATCACTACCTTCTTCCACTACCCATTCCATGTTCCCATTATCTTCAGCAAGACTTCAGCTGGCCATGGTTCTTTGTCTGCTGGGGTGACCCCAACTTTCATTCCTGAAGATTCTGGGCCATTGTTAGTCTTGCTTGGATTAGGTTGTTACAAATTTTCATTGACTTTAATCACAGGGCATGGCAGTATTAAGAGATACTAGAGGATCTCCTGTATTCCAGGCAAACTCTTCTTTTCCCTCATTATGTAGATGCAGTTCTATTTCCCCTTGATAGTCAGGATCAATCACCCCAACCAGTAAAGTAATTCCCTTCTTTGTCTGTTGATTCAGAGGTTAGAGGAGCCCAAAGTGGCCAGGTGGCAATCTTAACTTCCAGTCCAGTGGAATCATTGTGTTCCCTGATGGCAGCACTACTTTTGGAACTAAATCCTGTAGGTCAGCAGAACTTAAGGTTGCAGGGCCAGGAAGCAAAAATTTTCCTAGTGGGTCACTAGGGGTAATAGTGAGTGGTGCCACTCCCATTTCCACCCCTTGATTCCTAGACCCATGAATTCTGTTTATTAAAGCAACAACACCATAGAGTGGATGCTGATTTAGAGCATACATACCCTTCTGGAGAACGTTGCCCTAGCCCAGCAAGGTATTTCCCCATAGTTGGTACCATAATTGATTTTTCAGAAGGCCATTCTACCATTCTATCAATCCAGCTACTTCAGGGTAATGGGGAACATGGTGAGACCAGTGAATTCCATGGGCATGTGCCCATTCCCACCCATCATTTGCTGTGAAATGGGTTCCTTGATCAGAAGCAATGTTGTGTGGAATTCCATGGCGGTAGATAAGACATTGGGTTAGTCCACAAATGGCAGTTTTGAAAGAAGCATTGCATGCAGGAAATGCAAACCCATATCTGGAGCATGTATCTATTCCATTTAAAACAAATCACTGTCCCTTACATGGTGGAAGTGGTCCAATGAAATGAACTTGTCTCCAGGAAGCAGGCTGATCCCCTTGGGGAATGGTGATATTTTGGGTGCTGAGTGAGGGCCTCTGTTGCTAGTAGATTGAGCACTCAGCAGTGGCTGTAGCCAAGTCAGCCTTGGTGAGGGGAAGCCCATGTTGCTCAACCCATGCATAACCTCCATCCCTACCTCCATGGACACTTTTTTCATAAGCCCATTGGGCAATGACAGGAATGCATAGGGAAAGAGGCTGAGTGTTAGACACAGAGAGGGTAATTAAATGATTATTAAATCTTCCTCTGCTGAAGTCACCCTCTGGTGAGCATTCACATGGGAACCAAATATTTCATGGTTTTTTTTTGCCCACTCAGAAAGGTCTATCCACCTACCTCTTCCCCAGACCTCTTTGTCACCAATTTTCCAATCATGTTCTTTCCAATCCCTCACCATTCAGCCAAACAATTGGCAACAGCCCATGAATCAGTGTACAACAAAAAATTTGGGCATTTTTTCTTCCAATCAAAATGACAACCAGGTGCACTGCTCAAGGTACTGCCCACTGGAAGGATTTTCCCTCACCGCTGTCCTTCAAGGATGTCCCAGAAAAGGGCAGCCATACTGCAGCTGTCCACTTTTGGGTTGTACTTGCAGATCATGCAGAATATTCTGTAAACCAGTCTTGAGTTTTCTCTTCCTCAGTCAAGTGATTGTAAGGTATAATCCCAAGAGGTCAAAGTTGTGGGTTAGGAAAGAGAAGGTAACATGGCAGGGGTGGTAACCATCGGCACCCGAACAAACTGTTAGAGTCCTTTCTAACCCGTCAGGCTACAGCGTTGAATCCAGAATTTCTGCTTAGTGGGCCCATATCAATAAATTCAGTGGGATCCAGCTTTATATTCCCTCCACCATTATCCCATACCCTTAGTATCCATTTCCACATTTATTCCCCTGATTTCTGTTTATATAAGTTGGAAAACTCATGCAGTTCTTTCAGCGTATAGCATACTTCTTAATGGGTCACACTTTATACTTCACCTTTCAAGGCTTGTTGTTGTTAGTCTAGTAATAGGTCTTGAAGAGAAGAGGGGTGGGCAAGGAGAAGGATTAGAAATTTCTTGCAAGCTACTGACTGGGACATTCCTTTTCATTTTCTTCTGGTGAGACAGGATTAATTTCTTCAAGCAGGGGTTGGATGGCAGATTCCTCAAGACAGGGTGGAGATCGGGCAGTGATTGTTGGATTTGAGCTGGTGCCTGCCTCAAGGCTGGGTGATAAAAGGTAGACAAAATGTGGTCTCTACAGGGCAGGCCATCACAGGTTTATCTGTCAAAGTCTCAGCAGAATTTAGGGTTTCAATGTGCTCACCAATATTATCATCATCCCATATGTCCCTGTCCCAATCCTCAGGGGTCTACTCCTTTCCAATCAACATCTTCACTTTAACTATAGATGCCCTGCTGGGTTAAGATTTTAGGTTCCTTTATAACTCTGAGCCTCTTACAATGAGAGCCTGAGTCTGATTCTGAGACATCTCAATCCTGTGGCTGCAGGAAATAAGATTTTCTTTCATAGCACACATAAAAACTTTCACATCATTCATGCAGAGTTTCAGTTGCAAATTTGAAGCCTTTAGCTCGTCTCTTTCTTTTTTAACAGTATCCAGAGTATCTAGGAGGAGCCAGCCAACATTATTATACTTTTTGACTTGACAAAACTCTGTTAAGGTGTTGAAAACACACTCTCACCATGATCCTTTCCTCTAATAAGGGAAGAATTAGGGGAATCCAGAAATGATATTTTGTGTATCTTCATTGCCAACTCGATCCATGGACTGTTAGTGGCCTCTTCATTATTGGAAAGGGAGTCATTAGTACCCTTGAATCCAATTAGAGTATAGAGCCAATTGCAAAACTCCCAGAACCACCTCAGACAGCCCATGTTTCAGATTCCTCCTCCTCCTCCTCCTCCTCCTCCTCCTCCTCCTCAATACATTCTATTCAATAAATTGTGGCCAGAATACTGGACATCAATTTCCAAAAGAAAGAAAGAGGACCCCTATCTCACATGTTATGCAAAGATTAACTCAAAATGAATCAAATACCTAAATATAAAAGCTAGAAATATGAAACTTCTAGAAGAAAGTATGGGAAACATTTTCAAGATCGTGTGGGATGAGGTGATTTTTAAAAATTTCAACACTAAGTATAAGCAATGAAAGAAAATATAGTTAAATGGGAATTCAACAAACTTTAAACCATTTTCATATCAAAGAACTATGGCAAGGAGATGAAAAGGCAGCCAAGTCAATGGTAGAAAATATTTGGAAACACATATCCAAATAAGGTTTAATTATTCAGAATATATTAATAAATACAGCAACTCAACAATAAAAGGTAATCAACCCAAATAAAAATGTAATGTACTTTAGACTTGAATAGACATTTCTCCAAAGAAGATATAGAAATGGCTGAAATTCACATGAAAAGATGCTCAACATCATTAGCTATTCTGGAAATGCATATAGAAACCACAAAGATATACCATTTCATACCCTGTAGAATGGCTACTTAAAAAAACAAAAAACAGAAAACAAAAAACAAAACAGAAAATTACAAGTTTTGGAGAAGATGGGGAGAAATTTATTGTTGACAGAAGGTAAATGTTGCAGCCACTGAACATATCAGCTTATCAGTTCTATGGAAAGCTAAGAATCAAATTTTTTTTCACCTGCCAATACCAATACTATGCATAGTAGGGTTCATCAGACCAGGACAGTGCTACACAGCTCTCAGGAGGGTGAAGGGCAGAGAGATGAAGAATCTGAAGCAGCAAACTCCCATGGCAGCTGGGAAGGGCTCCCCTCTACTACTCCAAAGTTATTAAACTGGGGTAAAAGCCATGGCTCACTGAGCTGACTGAGAGGGGAACAAATATTTTCCTCCTTCTCTGCTGTTAAAAAGTGTATTAGTCAGCTATAAGGGGTGCTGATGCAAAGTACCAGAATTCTGTTGGCTTTTATATAGTGTATTTATTTTAGGTAGAAGTTTACTGTCACAAGGCCCTAAAGTGTCCAACTCAAGGTGCCATAAGGGGTACTTTCTCTTACCCAAAGTCTTTGTCACATGTTGAAGCAAAATGGTAGGGGATATCTGTAAAGGTTCAGCCTTCTTTCTTCCTCTTAAGGCTCCACGATCTCAGCTTATTCTGATCTCAGCTGTAGACTGGAATAGGCTCATCTCTATCTCTGGAGCATGTTTTTTCTTGGCTTAGATGCTCTGTTCACTTGACAAGGTCAGTTGTAGACTATCAGGCTCATCTCTTTTCCCAGAGCCTCTGCCATGTCAAATGAGCTGTCTCTCTTCCACTGTGTTCTTCTTCTCTGTGTATCTACTTCCATGTAAGAGTCTCTTTAATCAACCCACAGAGGGGGCAGGGATTCAACACTGAGTCACACTCTAATGATGTAGTTGAATCAAAGCCCTAATCTTAACATAATTTAATCAGACATCTCAACTGAATCTAACACAATCAAAGGGTTATCCCACCCAGAGGAACAGAACAGTTTACAAACATAATCTCTCTTTTTGGAATTCATAAATAATCTCAAACTGCCACACAAGGGAAAAGGGAGTGTGATTTGAGTGCTTTTGTTCAGTAAAATAAGTGAGCAAAGCCCACTTTCAATCTTGTATCTGGTCAGACCAAAACACAGGAAAGCACAGATTAAAGTCCTCAGTAGAAAGGTGTGCCTATGTGTGCACCATCAGCTGGCCTGTCTGCAAATTGCATGGACACAACATGCTCTCTCTGTACCCTAACTCTTGGGAGAAAGTCTGCACCCCATTAGTGAGTGCATGGCCTGATTTTAATACTTTAAACTGTCAATTTTAAAGACTAAGAATAAGTGGTATCAATTATCAATGAAGGGAGGTGAGAATAAAAAAATTAAAAAAATAAAAAAACAATAGACAAGAGAGAATATTTGGCTCTCAAAAAAATTCATCAATTATACCAGATGCCTAGATATCAGCAAAAGTTACAAGCCATACTAGGAAACAGGAAGAGATGGCTCAGCCAAAGTAGTGAATCAAATATCTGGAAGAGATACAAGATTTAAGACAATTAAACAAGGTAATCACAAAACTCTCCTAAATCAATTCAAAGAATTGAAAGAAAATATGACTAAAGAGATAGAGAATATTATCTGGGTGGGCATAAAGAACAATTTGAAAGACTGCAAAGAAAAGTACCAGACCTATGGAATGAAAGACATGATGGATGAGATTAAAAACACTTTAGAGGCACATAAGAGCAGATTTGAATTGCTTGAAACAGAATTAATGATTGTGAAGATAGAACATCTGAAATGGAAAAGACAGGAGAACAGAAAGAGAAAAGAATGGAAAAATAGAGCAGGGCCATAAGGAATTGAAAAACAATGCACAAGAAAAAGCATTATCATTGTCTCAGAAGAAGAGACTGGAAAAGGGCCAGAAAGAACATTTGAGGAAATAATGACCAAAACTTCACAACTCATATGAAAAATATGAATATCAATATCCAAGAAGGACTAGGCACCAAAACAGAATAAATAAAACTAGACCTACCGGAGTCATCTATTATTCTGGATGACAAATATCAGAGATAAAGAGAGAATTCTTAAAACAGCAATATAAAAGAAAATTGACATATACAGGGAACGTTGATAAGATTAAATGATGATCTCTCATCAGAAACCATAAAGACTAGAAGAAAGTGGTATGGTGTATTTAACATCCCAAAGGAGAAAAAACAGTCACTTAAGAATTCTATCTCTGGCAAAACTGTCCTCCAAAAATAAGAGTGAGTTCAAAGTCTTCAAAGTCAAGGAAAAACTGATAGAATATGTTACCAAAGACTACAATTACAAAAGATACTGAAGAGACTATTGGAGACTGAAAGGAAAAACAGGGGTAAGAGACTTGGAGAAGAGTGTAGAAAGGAAGATTATTAGCAAGGGTATATTAAAGGGTAATATCACCATCCCAGAATCCTCAGGATTGAGGAATGAACTATGGACTAAAGCAGTTTTACTGTTATTCTACTATACCTATTTTTATTCTAGTGATGAAAGAAATTATATCATTGATGTGGAAGCAGCGGCACTGGATATTCTAAGGGCAGGGAGAGGGAAAAAGCGGTGTAATATGGGGGCATTTTTGGGACTTGGGAATTATCGTGAATGACATTGTCACAACAGATACAGGCCATTATACATCTGGCCTTAACCTAAAAATTGTGAGAGAGAGAGAGAGAGAGAGAGTAAACTACAATGTAAACATTAATCCACACTTAGTTGCAATGCTCCAAAATATATTCATCAATTGCAATAAATGTACCTCACTAATGAAAGATGTTGTTAATGTTGGAAAATATGGGAGATGTGGGATTCAGGGCATGTGGGAATCCCATATATTTTTTATGTGACATTTGTATAATCTAAATATCTTTAAAATTTTTTAATAAATTAAAAAAATAAATAAAAATAAAATGAAAAAACAAAGAATGCTGTACTTTCTCAAACATCTTTTCTGCAACAATTGAGAGGATCGTATGATTTTGCTATTACAATTTATTAATATGGCTTATTCTGCTAATTGATTTTCTTGTGTTGAACTACCCTTGCATGCCTGGGATAGAACCCACTTGATTGTGGTGTATACTTATGTTAACGTGCTTTTGGATTTGATTTGCAAGTATTTTGTTGTAGATTTTTGCATCTATATTCATTAGAGGTATTGGTTAGTAATATTATTTTTTCATAGTATCTTTATCTGGTTTTGGTATTAGGATGATGGTCTCATAAAATGAGTTTGATATCTTTCCCTCTTATTCAATTTTTGGAAGAGCTCAAGCAATATTGGTATTAAATAGTCTTTGAATGATTGGTATACTTTACCTGAAAAGTCATCTGGTCCTGCGGTTTTCATCTTTGAGATGTTTTTGCCATTTCAATAACTTTACTTGTGATTGTTTTGCCAAGGTCTTCTATTTCTACTAGGTACAAGGTAGGTTGTTTGTGTGCTTCTAGGAATTTTTCCATGTCATTTACATTGTGTATTTTTTGGCATACAGCTGTTCATAGCATCCTCTTGGGATTTCTCTTATTTCTGTAGGGTCAGTGTTTATGTCACCCCTCTTATTTTTTATTTTACATTTGCATCTTCTGTCTTTTTGTCTTTGTCAGTTTCTCTAAGGTTTTGTCAATTTTGTTAATCTTCTCAAAAAACCACCTTTTGCTTTTGTTGATTCTATTTTTTTTGTTTGGTCTCTATTTCCTTTATTTCTGCTCAGTTCTTTATAATTTCTTTCCTTCTGCTTAATTTAGGATTCATTTCCTGTTCTTTTATTCATTCTTCCAGGTGTTCAGTTAGGTCTTCAAGTTTAGCTCTTTATTTTTTTAAATATAAGCATTGATGACTGTAATTTTCCCTCAGCACTGCATTTGCTCTTGCCTTTCCTTAGCAGGCTTATGTCATTATCTATACAATTTAGTAAGCTTGTTCAAGGTGAGGAAAAAGCCTGAGGTTGGGGCAGCACAGAACTGTTCCTTTTCTCAGTGATTCCTCCAGTCACCTCCAATTGCATATGAGCAGCTGATGATGATCCTGGAAATAAGCCTGCTAGTAAATGAAAGCTCCCCTTGTTTCTGGTGCTCCCCCATGTTCTATACTATCGTGTTAGCCCAATTAATCAGCCTTTAGTAATTTGTAAACATTGTCACAGCTCTCTTCTATCAGGGTTTATGTCACCTGGCATAGCTTCCTCCTATTCTCTGGTAAGACACTCTACTTTCTGTTTCTCCCTAGGCTTTTGGGGAAGGATGACTCACCATGGATTTCAGGCAACTTGTTCACTGCAACCTCACCTCTTTGATGTGTTCAAGAAATATTCTGGTTTAGTAGTTCATATAGGAACATTTTTTTTAATTTAATGGTCCAAATTGATTGTTACTCATATTGCTGTCTATCTATTTTGTCCTTAGGAATGCCAAGTTCTATTATTATTTTTTGTAACTCTTTGAGTGTCAGGCTTCCAGACTACTTTACAATTTTGCCTTTCATTATGATAATTATAGCTATTTCATCTTTAAGTACAGTCATTTGTCTTCTACTGTTTTGATGATTTATCATTTCCTTTGCTATTAGGGAAACTATTTATGTAATGGCCTTTCTTATCATTAACCCTGGAATAGCCATCCCTCTGAACATCTTTGTGATACTGATGTTCCCTCACTACTACAATCTTTATGACTTGATAAATGGTGTAATTTCTTGGGATTTGGTTAGAAAATATTCACCAGGTTTGTTCACTACTCTTGTGCAGTATATCCACCACAGCATTTTTACTTCTCTGTGTCTCTTACTTCCTTTTCCACTGTCTTCTAGGACAATTTTGCCATATCTACCTAATTTGTTGGGAGCCATCACTTTTTCAATGTTTCCAGGTGACCTTTAAGTATTGAATTTAGACAATCTACTGGGTGACTTTTAGGTTACTATTTCAGTATATCAGGGGAGAGTTTAACAAACTATGTTTGGGCCTACTTGATCAAACATGCTCAGGATCCTGCAGCACTTGGGCTATACCAGCTCTTGATAGTAAATGCTCAGAAGATATTATAGATACTATGAGGTATAGTATATTTCCTCATTTATCAGATTCATTACTTTCACAGCTGGGTAATATTGTTGCTTAACTCTAGTTATCAGCCTGGTGTCCACCAGGTGAAATAGGGATATAACCTGAAGAGGAATATGATGTTTTGGATGGAGAAAATTTTTGTATAGTCTCTAATGAAGGGGTAGATACTTGCAAGATATTGCTAGGGAGATGTAAGCCACTTCTTCAAATTAAGAGAGTGAAAAGGAAAAAATGAATTAGAGAAATTCAGGGACATAAACACAAATTCCCCCAGCTCATGGATCAGTGCCCCACACTTTTTCATCCCTCACTTGTTATAGCAGCCTTCCTTTAACTGGCAATTTAAACTTCATTGCAGTTATGATACTCTGACAAGTCTTAAGCCTGTTCTTGTTTTCTGCACTGACATTAGAAGAAATATCAGATGTCAACAGACCAATTAAAAGTAAAGTGATTGAATCTTTCATCAAAAACTTACCAATAAAAAAGCCCAACACCAGATGGCTTCAGATGCGAATTCTACCAATTATTTCAAAAAGAATTAATAAAATACCTGCTCTTGCAAATATTCTCACTGCCCTTATTTTGTGATAATCAAGGTAGGCTAAACATTCGCTATATTAGAAACCATGCATGTGTCCCCAGACTTAGTTTTACTCCCTAAGTCTGGTTTTTAGAATGCTGGTGATAAACTAAGCCTGATTTATTATATGACTATCCTGTATGGGAAAAGACTATAACTCTGTGTATCATTGGTCAACCTTAAGAGATATAGCAGGGGGACAGATGTAGCTCGGGTGGTTGGGCATCCGTATCCCATATGAAGGGACCTGGGTTTGATCCCTGGGACCTCCTGGTAAAAAGAAAAAAAAAAGAAAAATATAGAAATCATGTGGGCTACTAGGCTCCGTGCACAGGTGCACCACCCAGAACCACGAGTGGGTGAGCCATCAGGTCCCACAAGTGGGTGAGCCACCAGGCCCCATGCACGGCTGCACTGCCAGGCCCCACAAATGGATAAGCTGTTAGGTCCTGTGTGCAGGTGTGCTGCCAGACCCTGCGAGTGGGTGAACCCCCACCAGGCCCTGTGCATGGGTGTGCCTCCTGGCCCCACGAGCAGATGCACGGCCAGGCCCCACATGCTGGTGTGCCACCACGCCCCATGAGCCATGCAGCAAGATGATGACATAACAGGAGAGTGAAACAAGGGAAAGCCAAGAGGAGACACACCAAAAAACCACCAACTAAAGTGATGCAATTGGTAGGAAGCCTCTCGCCAACATTGGAGTTTCCAAGGATCAAATCCTAGTGAAGACAGGAGGAGAAGGCTTAGAAGAGAGGGCAGGATATGGACACAGAGAATTGTCCAGTGGATGTACACAGAAACAGCAAAAACTGTTGGGGGGTAAAAATAGATTAAATAAATAAATAAATAAATAAAT
>JAQZBX010069942.1:0-15497 GCA_029593785.1 Cabassous unicinctus
ACCTTACCTTATTCAAACTTTTTTTAAAAACAATATTTATTTATTTATTTATTTATCCCTCCCTTGCTGCTTGTGTTTTACTGTGTCCATTCGCTGTATGTTTCTTCCGTGTCTGCTTATCTCCCCCCTTGCTGTGAGGTCCTGCCGCATCAGCCCACCGCGCCGCGCAGCCGGCCTGCTCTCACAAGGAGGCCCCGGGAAGCGATCCCGGGGCTTCCCATATGGTAAACGGGAGCTCTATCCATTGAGCCACACCCGCTTCCCTTATTCAAACTTATTACCTCTCTGACCTCATCTTCTACTGCTCTCCTCCTAGCTCCCTCTGCTCTAGCCATCCTGGCTTCCTTGATGTACCTGGAACATCCTGGGCATAATTCCTTCACACAGTCTTTGCACTTACTTGCTTGTCCTTCATCCTGGAATTTCTTCTCCTAGATATTGCCATACCTTGCTTCCTCACTGACTTCAGGTTTTTACTCAAAGGCCACTTTTCTGGGAAGTTTTTTCCTGGCCACCCTATCTAAATGTTCAATCCTTCTTGACTTTTCACATCTTCCTTTCTTGCCTTTTATTTTTTCTTTTTTAACACTAATCACTACCTAATATTCATCTTTATTCATTCATCTTTTTTATTATTGGTCTCCCTCACTATAATTTAAGGCCCAGGAGATTAGAGATTTGTCTGCTTTATTCATTGCTGTAAACCCAGCATCAAGAATAATGCATGATATAAGGTAGATGCTCAGTAAATGTGTTGAATAAATGAATAAATTAATGACTTTCCAATGTTGCATCTTAGAAATAAATCCTAGATGGTTATGGTACATTAGCACATTTGTGAACTCTCAGGTAAATGATTAGCAAAATTAGGGTGTTGTCATGTGACAAAATGTACAAGATATCAAAATTGCTTTGAGTGACATGTGTAAAATATTATGTAGTGAGAATTATTATTTATGATACATGCCTTTCAATTTTTAGAGTGACTCTTTTTTTCTTAAATGAAAATAGTTCTGTATTTTCTGATAATCAGAAGAATACATGTTGGTGTTTAAAAAATTAACACCCTTCCTACCATCCTCATTTCCAGGTATTTTCAGGACTGCAGAGGTAGACATTAGTGATTCCACAGAAAAAAGGTGGAGGGAGCAGAGGAGAGGATTGGGCCATGCCTCAGAGAAGTATAATTGGCCAGTAGCCCAGAAGATGCTGCTCCTTCCAGTTATCAGAAAAAAACAACACTTTTCTTAGGTGTGCAAAGACTAAAAGAAGTGAAAGTGTCCTGTGTGGTTTTGGGGAGGAAGGAGGTGGGTGGCAGGGAGGGAGCATCGTCTCTCTCATTTCATACTTTGTAAAATGCAGGACAGTGCCAGCAATAGGAATGGTTGACATTGGTGATTTGGGAAAACATAGGAGAAGAAGTGGCTAACAGGGAGTGGAGTGATTAAAGGCTGTGAGATGAGAAACAAGCCTGACAACCTGGACCCTGAACAGGTAAAAGTCAGGGTTTGGACCCATATTTGGTTGTTGGTACATCTAACTAGGACTCAGACCCCATTGTCTCTGTTTGTTTCTGTCTGGCTCTGGCTTTCTCTGTCTGTGTCTACCAGTCAGTCCATCAGTGGTGGATTGGGGATGCAAAAGAAAAAACTCAAAACCTCATTTCCTTCCTTCCTTCTCCTCAAACACTGCCCCCCTCCTGCACCCTAGATCCAGCTCAGCTACAGCTTAAGATACCCACCCCCAACAGGCTCTAAGGGATACCTCAGAGATTTGCACCACCTACAGCATGCTCAGAATTTGGACTTGATGGTGGCAAGACTGATGATTGGGGCTGGTGCCTGATACTACATATACCAAATGACTTGTGGTGGATAACAAATCAAGAAAGACCGGCTGATTAAAAAAACATTAATCCTGCTGACAAAAAGTTTAGAAAATACAGAAAACTGTAAGGAAGAAAACAACCATAAACCATCACTATATACTATATACTATAGTCTGTTTGTGTAAGAATGTGTGTGTGTTGAACATTATCACAATCATACTCTATACGTTGTCCTGGAATTATATTTTTCAGGTTACATTGCAGAATTTGACTTTTCATATTTAATGAAAGTGCTTCATAAATATCCTATTGTTTCATAATATCAAAATATAATAATCATAACCTTCCCCTTTCAACTGTTAAAGAAATATTAGATGTTTTTATTTTCTTTTAAAAATTTATGTAGACTCGAAGTTCCCAGCTTTACAAGATGGCAGGACATCTTATCACAATGATTTTGGGGGCTCACCTTACTAGGGTAGTGCCAAGGTTCTTGGTTACACATTACCAAGGTATGGGAGGATATCTTTCCATACAAGTTGTAGCTGTGAAGCTTATCATCCCAATTTTCATGAACCTTTCAAATGGGTCAGTTGGGCATCTTTGTCATGCTTGTGATAGAGGGCACAGGAATCTGGTGAGGCTGGGAGCCCTGGGCAGGGTCCAGCCTCTTAGTTGTATTATGTGGCCATCAGTACTAAGTTCCTTCTATCTTCTCTGGGCTCTCAGGGAGCAGGCCAGAGTTCCCATTTGCGAAAGGGACTCAAAGACCTTTCCCTCCTCTCTTCTAGTGGAAGGATTTCTTTTTAGTCTGAAGGAAATTTCTCACTTCCCAAACATTCTTCTTTGTAATGGGCTTGGATTTTTTGGAAGCAAAATCTGGGAAACACTGCCACAAACTTTCTTTGAACCAAGGAAGTACTGAGGCTGCTTGACTGAGAAGGGGAAAGTAGAGAACACAGATAGACACAGAATTGAACCATAAATTAATACCCTGGTGTATTAAGTGGGGCTTCCTAGAAGCAGAGCCTGAAATTAGTATTCTTGTGAAAGTAGTATATTGAGGAAATATTCTTGGATGAAACCTGTATGGAGGTGAGGGGAGCAGCATAGGACGGGAGAAGAAGCTAGGCAAAGATGATGTTCAGCTGAAGACTAAGCTTAACTGGAACCAGGGGATTTCTGAAACAGTAAAGTGTACCACAAAACTGACCTGCCTTGAAAAAAGGAAGCCAAGCTTTTATATCCACGACTGAAAACCAGGGTGCAGGATGGATGAGGTGAGGGAAAAAAGGTTTTAACTCCCAAGGTATCTCAGGACAAGGTGACTCTGAAAATGGTGTAGGTATAAATCTTTAGCAACCAACAATTTTAGCAGCTAGCAGATGGATATCCTGGTCCGGTAAATAGAACTGTTATATCTAATATAACTAGCAATTCTGCGTTCTTGTAATGAAAATGTTCTTCTTATGCATAGTCCCAGGAGGTCTTAACTTTAACATTATTAGCTGTGGAGACTCTTCATGGGTGCAGCCTACAAGAAAATATCCAGCTTCCCCATAAGTACAACAAAAAGAAAAGAATGTTTATGCTTATTTAATCTCTTAGTGGTTTTCTCAGAAATATTCCCCCTCAGAGGCAACTTTTATCTCTCTAAACTTTTGGAATCCAATCCCCTACTCCAGTGGATGAATTTTGGAGAGATACTGTGTGACATGCAGTGTAGGATCTATTGAAAATGTGTTTGTTCTACCTATAATGAGATTAGAGGGTAGTACAAAGGGTGAGGGAAGTTTAGACTCGGGATGTGTGGCTCTGGTTCATTTAGAACAGCAGGTGTTAAATTGACTGACATACAACTCTCCTCTGAATTTCTTGAAACTAGTGGAGAAGTTGCTAAAGGAGGGGCAGATGGTTAATTGTTTACCTTGAAAATCTTGATGAGCCAGGCAGAGATGGGAGGGCATCAAGGCAAGGGGATCTTGCTACCCTGACAAATGGGCTGCCTTTTAATCTTCCGTCCATGTGGTGGCTCTGAGCTCTTGAGAACAGAAGGTGCCTTGGAGTAATTTAATCTTTGAGCCAATCTGGGAAATTCAGTCTCATTTATTTTGGTGGTTCCCTCACTCCTGGAGTATTGCCAAAATTTTGGAGCCAGAATATCAGGGAAGCAGGGTTCCTCCATCTATGTTACTGCCGATACATACATAGTACCAGATTGTAAACTGATTTCAGGCCCAATGATTCTGGTGCTTCTGTGCTATGCTAGAGGAACAGAGATCTTTGTCAAAGCTGGAGTTGCTGGGTTAAAGGTCCAGCCGCCCTAGTGTATCTCATGGCAATCCTATCTGAAGCTTGCCACATCTCTGAGACATTGTTGGAGTAAGGCACATGTCTCTTCTTGCTCAGGAGCCCCCATTTCTTCCTTTCTACTAACCCTTTCCCAGAAAAGAAGAATTTTTTTTTTTTAATCTGGGAGAAATACTTGTTCTTTATTTCTTTTTTCTTTTTTTTTCATTTTTCTTCATCTTCACTATATTTATTTACATATTTATGTATTTATTTTAGGAGGTATTGGGACTTGAACTCAGGAACTAATACATTGGAAGCAGGTGCTCAACCACAAGCTACATCTGTTCCCCTTCACTTTATTTTTTTTATTATTAATTTATTTTTTATTTTTTAAAAGATACTTAGATTACATAAATGTTACACAAAAAATATAGGGATTCCCATATGCCCCACTCCCCACACCTCTCACACCCTCCCACATAAACATCCTTCATTAGTGTGGCACATTCATTGCAATTGATAAACGCATCCTGGGGCTTTGCCACTGAGCACGGATCATAGTTCACCTTGTAGTTTGCACTATCTCCCACACAATTCTGCAGAATACCTGTTCTTTAAATCACAAGTTATCTAGTTCAACTTGACAGTAGAAGTTAGGAAAGAACATGTAAATTAACCAATAATCTATAGGCAGCGATGGGTCATTTGATAAATCCTTTCTCATTTTATAGCATATATCCAGTTAAAACAATTAAGTATTGAGAAATTTTACTATAACTTAATTTACTCTCCTCTCCCTGACCAGTTTAATTTATAATTAAAAGTTGTATCTTCCAATGTTGTGGGAAAATTAGATATTACAGCACATTATAGGGTATTATGTGAGAGTCTATAAAAATGTTTACATAACAAGAATTCCCAAATCCAAGTTAATGCTCTAGTTTTATTCAGTAACAAGTATTTCTACCCCAAACATGTTTTCATAATTCAAATTGAATATAATATGATTGAACAATTATGAAACCTAATTTGCATTATGCAACGAGTGGTTGGTAATAATGCCATCAAAATCAAGAACCACTCTCACCTGTATTTAAAAAAAAAGCTGTTATCTTCCTTTCAGCCAAGATGACAGTGTAAGATGTTTCAGTGTGCCGTCCTCCTACAGAAAATGTGAACAATTAGCAAAAACTGGCAGAGCCATACTTTCTCAAATCTGGAAAACAGTTAAGGATTGCAGTAACTGGCCAAATTCAGAACTTAGAAAAAGCAGCATGGAAACTGGCAGGTGAAGCTTGTGGTGCCTTTGCTAGACCTTGCCTGACCTCTTCCCCGTGCAGTGCAGAGCCAGCCTGCACTCCTAGTATGGATCCCTGGTCCTGTTCCAGAGGAAGCAAAGTAACCCCTGTGGACATACTGGGGTGACTATGTTAGTGCCAGTCCACTCACTGGAAGCCTAAAGACTGAATCAGGAAAACTGTCTGAGGCTTGCCCTCCCAGAATTTGTCTTGACAAATTCATCTTGCAGACAGCTAAAAGCAGTGTGAAAACAATTAAGTTGAAGTGGCCTGAGACAAAAGACTCCCTGCATTAAGTCATACAACAGAGCACCCGGGAGGGGGTTAGAGACTATTTCAAAGAGTATAGAGGGGGCATTCGAACTCCTCTAAACTGTAAATAGGGAATTCTTATGGCCACTAGCAAGCACAAGCCCAGGAAAAGAAGCAGGCTCCATGACTCCATGGCTCCACACATGTTCAGATAAGACAGAAGACTCTGCATTTTGCATTTGCCTCAGGGTGATTTTCTTGGTGGAGCACAAATCTCTGAAGGGAAGCACCACCAAAGCAGAGCCAATTTGCAAAGACTATGGAAAGGTGAATTTTGTTTTGATTTGTTTGTTTTTGTTAGCTTCTGGCACTCAAGGAAATCTCTGTCATATCATTAGTTGAATACAAACATAATGAACAGACAACTCAGGAAATAAATCCTATGGTTAACACTTTGAAATATTAAAATGTATAGTGTGCAACAAAAGGTTTACAAGATAAACAAAGAAACAGGAAATGATGATCCATCCAAAGGAACAGGGTAAAAATCCAGAAACCAACACTGAAGAGGATCAGACTTTGGGTGTATTGGAAAAAAGCTTTAAAAAAACCTCAATATACTCAAGGATATAAAGGAAAACACAGAGAAAGAACTAAAGGATATGAGGAAAACAAAGAATGAAAAATATGAGAAGTTCTTTGAGATTCTAGATAGGAACCAAACAGAAACACTGGAGTTGAAGGCCACAATAATTGAAATGAAAAATTTCCTCGAGGGGTTCAACAGCTGATAGGAGCTGGCAGAAGAAAGAATCAATGATCTCAAAGACAAGACAATTGACCTGATTCAGCCTGAGGAGCAAAAGTAACAAAATTTTAAAAAAAGGGAATAGACCCTAGGAGACCTGTGGGACACCATCAAACATACCAATATATGGTTTAGGGGAGTCCACCAAGGAGAAGAAATAATGGGAGAAAACTTCCCTAATTTAATGAAAGATATGAACATGCATATTCAAGAAGCCCACGAACCCCAAACAGGATAAACTCAAAGAGAACACCCAGACACATAGATATCAAACTGTCCAATGCCAAGGACAAGGAGAGAGTTCTGAAAGCTGCAAGAGAAATGCAACAAGTTATGTACAAGGGAATCCCAATAAGATTAAGTTCTGATTTCTTATCAGAAAGTGGGATAAAGTATTTAAAGTGCTGAAATAAAATAATTTCCAATCAAGAATTTTGTATCTGGTGAGGATTTCTGTCAAAAATGAGGGAGAAATTAAGACATTCCCAGATAAACAAAAGCTGATGGTGTTTGTCACCACTAGACAAGCAATGCTAAAGGGAGCTCTTCAGACTGCAAGGAAAGGACACTAGACAGTGGATCAAAGTGGTGTAATGATATAATGACTTCCAGAAAAGGTAAAGATATTGGTAATTATAAATGCCAGTACTATTGTATTGTACTTTTGGTATGTAGCTCTACCTTTCACTTCTTACAGGTACTAAAATGCAAAGACATAAAAAATAATGATAAATCTATGGTTTTGGACATACAATGAATAAAGATATAATTTGTATCAAGTATAACAAAAAGGTGGGGGGATGAAGGCATATAGGAATTGTGTATGTGTATTATATTGAAGTTAGATTAGTATCACATCAAACACAATTGTTATGCTTTAGGATGCTAAATTTTAGCCCCATGGTAACCACAAAGGAGATATATAAAAAATATATTCAGAACATATATTTTCTGACTCAAAGTGGTACAATATAAAAAATAAAATAAATAAGAAAATAAGCCTTAATAGAAGTATTGAGGGTAAAAAAAGGTATAAGACTTACAAAAACAAAATGACAAAATGACAGAAGAAAGTCCTGCTTTATCAGTAGTTACTTTAAATATAAATGGCTTAAACTCTCAAGTCAAAAGACACACATTGGCAGAATGGATAAAAAAAAGCATGACCCAACTATATGCTGTTTATAAGTTACTCATCTTAAATGCAAACACAAATAGATTGAAAGTGAAATGATGGAAAAAATATACCATGCATATAGCGACCAAAAGAAAGTTGGGTTAGTTATACTAATATCAGATAAAATAGACTTTAAGTAAAAAACTGTTATGAGGGACAAAGAAGGTCACTATATACTGAAAAAGGGGTCAATTAAACAAGAGGACATAACAATTATAAATATATATGCAACTAATGGCAGAGCCACAAAATATATGAAGCAAACATTGACAGATTTGAAGAGAGAAATAGATGGTTCTCCATTAATGGTAGGAGACTTCAATAAACAAATTTCAATAATAGATAGAACACCTTGACAGAAGATCAATAAAGAATTAGAAGACTTGAATGAGAGCTAATAGACCTTACAGACATAACATAGAACATTTCACCCAAAAGTGGCAGAATATACATTCTGCACTAGGGCACATGGATCATTTCCAGGATACAACATAGGTTAGATCATAAATCAAATCTCAATAAATTAAAAAATATAGAAATCACACAATGGAATAAAGCTAGAAATCATTAACAGATGGAGAACCAGAATATTCATAAATATATGGAAATTTAAAAATGTACTCCTAAACAATGGGTAAAAAAGAAATCACAAGGGAAATTAGGAAATATCTTGAGGTGAATAAAATTGAAAACACAACATACCAAAACCTATGGGATGCAGCAAAGGCAGTGTTGAGAGGGAAATTTATAGCTCTAAACGCTTACATTAAAAAAAGAGAAATAGGGAAGCGGGTGTGGCACAGTGGATAGAGCCCCTATTTACCATATGGGAGGCCTGGGTTCATGTCCCGAGGCCTCCTTGTGAGGGCACGCCGGCCTGAGCGGTGCGGTGGGTTGATGCAGCAACCTCACGGCAGGAAGCGGGTGTGGCGCAATGGATAGAGCACCCGTTTACCATATGAGAGGCCCCGGGTTGGCTTCCCGGCGCCTCCTTGTGAGGGCAGGCCGGCTCGCGTGGCGCCGTGGGCTGATGCGGCAAGACCT
Source organism: Cabassous unicinctus (assembly GCA_029593785.1). Classification (NCBI taxonomy): domain Eukaryota; kingdom Metazoa; phylum Chordata; class Mammalia; order Cingulata; family Chlamyphoridae; genus Cabassous; species Cabassous unicinctus. The sequence goes on from JAQZBX010069942.1 coordinate 8,700, forward strand.
CACAGCAAGGGGGAGATAAGCAGACACAGAGAAGACACGCAGTGAATGGACACAGCAGCACAAGCAGCAAGGGGGGGGATAAATAAAATAAAATAAATAAATCTTAAAAAAAAAAAAAAAGAGAAATATCTCAAATCAGAGACCTAACCTCACAATTTGAGGATTTAGAGAAAGAAGAGCAAACTAAACCCAAAGTGAGCAGAAGGAAGGAAATAAGATCATAGCAGAGGTAAATAGAATACCTAATAAAAAACCCAGAGACAGAATCAGGAAAAGCAAAACTTGATTCTTTGAAAAAATCAATAAAGGACAAACCTTTAGCTAGACTGACAAAGATAAAAAGAAAGGATACAAATAATTCACATCAGAAATGAAAGGGGGCACATTACTACCAACCACACTGAAATAAAAAGGACTATAAGAAGATACTATAAACAACTCTATGCCAACAAATTAAATGACCTTGATGAAGTGGACAAGTTCCTATAAACACACAAACTACCTACACTGACTCAAGAAGAAACAGAAGATCTCAACAGACCAATAAGTAGTAAAGATATTGAGTCAGTAATCAAAAACCTCTTAGCAAAGAAAAGCCTAGGACCAGATGGCTTCACAGGTGAATTTTACCAAACATTTCAAGAAGAATTAACATCGGTCTTACTCAAACTCTTACAAAAAATTAAAGGGGAGGGAGCCCTTCCTAAATCATTATATGAGAAAAACATCACCCTAATACCAAAGTCAAAGATAACACAAGACAAAAAAATTACAGACCAATATTTGTTATGACTATAGATGCAGAAATCTTCAAAAAAATACTAGCAAGCCAAATTCAACAGCACATTAAAAGAATTATATACCATGATCAAGTGGGATTTATCTCTGGTATGCAAGGGTGGTTAAACATTAAAAAAATCAATTAATATAATACACCACATTAACAGAATGAAGGATAAAAACCACATGACCATCTCAATTGATGCAGAAAATGCATTTGACAAACTCCAGCACCCTTTCTTGAAAAAAAAAAAAAAAACACTTAGAAAAACTTGGAATAGAAGGAAAGTTCCTTAATATGATAAAGGACATATATGAAAAACCCACTGCTAACGTCATACTCGATGGTGGAAGACTGAAGGATTTCTCTATGAGATCACAAACAAGAAAAGGATGCACATTGTCACCACTGTTATTCACCATTGTACTGGACATTCTAGCAAGAGCAATTAGGCAAAAAAGAAGGAAAAGCCATCCACATTGGAAAGGAAGAAGTAAAGTTTTCCCTACTTGCAGATGACATGATCCTATATACAGAAAATCCTGAAAAATTCACAACTAACCTACCAGAATATGTGAATTCAGCAAAGTGCTGGGGTAGAAGATCAACATGCAAAAATCAATAGTGTTTATATGTACTTGTAATGAACAATCTGAAGAAGAAATCAAGAAAAAATTGCATTTATTATAGCAACTAAAAGAATAAAATATCTAGGAATAAATCTAACCAAGGATGTAAAGGACTTGTACATTTAAAACTGGAAAATATTGCTAAAAGAAATAAAAAGACCTAAATAAATGGAAGGACATTTCATGTTCATGGATTGGCAGACTAAATATTGTTAAGATGTCAATTCAACCCAAAGGAACTTACAGATTTAATGCACTCTCAACCAAAATTCCACTAGCCTTCTTCTCAGAAATGGAAAAGCCAATCAACAAATTTATATGGAAGGGTAAAGGGCTCAGAATATCTAAAACCGTCTTGAAAAGTAAGAATGAAGTTGGAGGACTCCACTTCCCATTCTTAAAACTTAGTACAAAGCTACACTACTCAAAACAGCATGGTACCTCACTAGCTATTAGGGAAATGTAGATCAAAACAACAATGAGATATCATTTCACGGCTTACAGAATGGCCATTATTTAAAAGGTAGGAAAGTATAAGTGCTGGAGAGGATATGGAGAAATGGGAACACTCTTTCACTGTTGGTGGGAATGTAAAATGGTGCAGCCTCCTTGGAGGACAGTTTGGTGGTTCCTCAGGAAGCTAAATATAGAACTGCCAAATGATCTGGCAATCCCATTACTAGGAATATATTCAGAAGAACTGAAAGCAAGGATGTGAACAGACATTTGCACACTGATATTCAAAGCAGCATTATTCACAATTGCTAAAAGATGGAAACAACCTAAGTGTTTATCAACTGATGAATGGATAAACAAAATGTGGCATATACATACAATGGAATACTATTCAGTTATAAGAATAAATGAACTTGGGATGTATATGACAACATGGATGCATCTTGAGGACATTATGTTGAGTGAAGTAAGCTAAACACAAAATGAAAAATATTGTATGGTTTCACTAATATGTACTAAATACAGTGATTAAACTCATGGAGTTAACCTATAGAGTACAGGTTACTAGGAGATAGAATAAGGGTTGCAAAGGGGCAGCTGATGCCGAGTGTATGTAGAATGCTTAATAAGGGGAATTGGAAATGTGGGGAAATTGTTAGAATTGAGAGTAACAGATTATAGTGAGTATAATCAACACTACTGACTTATAAATGTGATTGTGGCTGAAAAGGGTAGCCTAGGGAGGTTAATGTCAATTGAAACAAAACTAGAGGATAAACTAAGGACTGTATAACATGGTGATTTTGGTGGTGGATGATAATTGTGGTTAATAGTACAAATACAAAAATGTTCCTCTATTACATAGTGTTAAGAATATGGAGATAGATGGGAAAAATATAACTTACGTAATGTATAGACTATAGTTAACAGTAATATTGTAACATTTTTATAGTCATGGTAAAGAAGGAGCTATATCAATGCTAAGGGTCAATAGTGGAAGGCTATATGGGGGTATGGGATTTTTCCCTTTAATGAAAATGTTCTGAAATGGACTGAGCTAAAGACAGCACAACTCTTTGATGGAACTGAGGGCCACTGAGTATAAACTTTGGATGGATTGTATAAGGCATGGGACCATATAACACAATGAACCTTGCAGTGAATGATGGACTGTGGTTAAGAGTACAAATATGAGAATATTCTCTCATGAATTATAACAAATATGCAATACTAATACATGGTGTTAATAAGATGGTTTGTGGGGAAAATACACCAAATATAAGCTATGGACTATAGATAGCAGTATGTTATGATGACGTTCTTTCATCATTTGTAGCAAATATGTCACAACAATGTAAGTTGTTGGTGGTGGGGTATATACAGGATGGAAATCCTGTATAATATGCATGACTGTTTTTGTTAACTCACATCTTCTCAAATAATAAAACAAAACAAAACAAAACAAAAACCCCAGCATGGTACAGGCACAAGCACAGAAATATAGACCAATGGAATAAAATTGAGAATTCAGAAATCAATCTTCGCATCTAAGGCCAAGTGATTTTTTTGACAAGGGTTTCAAGTCCACTCAATTGGGAAAGAATAGTCACTTCAAAAAATCGTGCTGGGAAAACTGGATGTCCATATGCAAAAGAATGAAGGTGGACCTCTACCTCACACCATATACAAAAATCAACTGAAAACGAATCATAGACATAAATATAAGAACCAAAACTACAAGAAACATAGGGAAGAAAGCATGTGGAAACATTTTAAGAACCTTGTATTAGGAAATGATTTCTTAGATTTTACACCCAAAGCATGAACAACAAAAGAAAAAATAGATAAATGAGATCTGATCAAAATTAAAACCTCTTAGGCACCAAAGGACTTTATCATGAAAGTAAAAAGACACCCTACAGAATGGGAGAAAATATTTGGAAACCACTTATCTGATAACTGTTTAGTATCCAGAATATATAAAGAAATCCTACAAGTCAACAACAAGGTGACAAACAAGTCAAAGAAGAAATACAAATGGCCAAAAGCCCATGAAATTATGCTTAATTTTTAGTCATTAGGGAAACGTAAATCAAAACCACATTGAGGGGAGAGGGTGTAGCCTAGTGGGTAAGTGCCTGTTTTGCATATTCAAGGCCAAGGGTTCAATCCCTGGTACCTCCTTTAAAAAACAAACAAACAAAAAACAAACCACATTGAGATACCATTTCACACCTACCAGAATGGCTACTATTAAATAAATGGAACATTACAAGTGTTGGGAGAGGATGTGGATAAAGAGTTGCACTTATTCATTGTTGGTGGTAGTGTAAAATGATGCAGCCACTGTAGAAAACTATTTGGCAGTTACACAGAAAGTTAAGTATAGAATTACCATATGACCCAGCAATCTCACTTCTAAGCATATACCCAAAAGAATGAAACCAGGGACTCCAACTGATATTTGCACACCTATGTGCAAATATCAACCTATGAACCTATGTTCATAACGGGATTATTCATTATTGTCAAAGATGAAAGCAACCCAAGTGTCCTTTAGTCGATGAATGGATAAACAAAATGTGGTATATACATACAATGGAATATTATTCAGGCATAAATAGGAATGAAGTTCTGATACTTTTGGCAACATGGATGAACTTTGAAGATATGATGAGTGAAGTATTTTATGATCTCACTGTTATGAAATAATTAGAATAAGCAAATTCATAGAGTCAGAAACAGAATATAGATTATCAGGTGCTGTGGTGGAGATAAGGAAAGGGGAATTAATGCTTAAATTGTACAGAGTTTCTATTTGGGGTGATGGGAAGTTTTGGTAAGGGATAGTGGTGATGGTAGCACAACATTGTGAATCTTATGATCTGTACTGAATTATATATTTGAATGTGGCTAAAAGGGGAAATTTTAGGTTTTATGCATATTACTAGAATAAAAATGATTAAGAAAAGGACCATAGGACTGTACAACTCAAATGGAACTCTAATGTAAACCATGGACTCTAGTTCATAGTACAATTGAAATAATATTTTTCATTATTTGTAGCAAATCTACCACACTAATGCAAGTGTTAATAATAGGAGGTGTATATGGCAACTCTGTATTTTCTGCATCATTTTTCTGCAAACGTACAATGTCTTTAATAAAAAAATAATAAAAAGAATGCTGCTATGCTGCAGCTAAGAACACACCACTTGGCAGAAATGCCATTAAGTTTGTTTATCCTAATAGTAGGTGATAAAAGTGTTAAAAATTAATAAGAATGTGTAAGAAGCTTTGTGCTAATGATAGAGCTCTTGGTAATAAGGAAATGAAAATCCATTACTCCTGAGCAAATGCTCCATGTAATCAAACCCTGAATTTGTTCATTGAAGTCTGTGTTTTATAGCTGTACACTTATAGCTCTAATAAAATTTTTCTTATTGAAATTCCTGCAGCAAATTTAGTTAATTTTTGTAAGTATCAGCTTCTCTAGGCTTAAATTCTACTTTCCCCATTTGAATCAAATGTTTTTAGAAGGGAAGTTTGAAAAATGTGGGTTTCTTTGAAATGCAAATATTCTTTTATAAGAGATCAGGGTGAACTTGTGAATCATGTGAAGCATTAGGTAACCATGACAATCATGACATCAAGTGGAGAAGTATCTTTCTGCTATTTGGTTCTAGGGTCTCAGGGGCCCTGAAACTCCATAAAATCTCTTTCACGTATTTTAGTTTTATTTCACAGTGTGAGTCTATAACTGGTTCTTTAGCTGACCATATAATCAAAATTTCATCAAGAAGGATTCTGGGACTCCAAACCAATCTGCTGAAATGTGTCAATTTCCCATATCATACATTGCTGTAGACAACTGCCCCATCAGGATGAACCTAGGTCTGTGACTTCTTTCTTGTATAGAAAGTACAAAGTTTCTTATAGATCATGGAGAGATTGTGCTTCTCAGGCACTCTTTCTTCTTCCTGATACCTGGCATAAAACCTGGAGAAGTAAGCAACAGCTTGTCCTGGAACAGGAATAATAAAAATTAAAGTAGTAATAATAACAACAAAAGCAAATGTGATGAAAATTTCAATCTTCACAAAATCTAATTGGGGTTAGGTATTAGTTTAAACATGAGGAAAGAGGGACTCACTGAAGTTCAGCAACTTTGCCCAAGTGTACATAGTCAGAAATTAGTGGAGGTAAGGTCTGTACTGTCTGCAAAACCCATGCTCTTCAGTGTTAAATTATACTACCTCCTAGTGTACATGTCTAGGAAGTCCCCACTGGCAGGCTCTGGTAGACAGAACTGCACTGGCAGCTTGGAAAAGGGAAAGAAATTAAGAAAAGAAAGCAATATCCCCCCAAAAGAGGAAGAGCACCAAGAATCCTCAAAGATCCAAAGGATAGAGGAATAGCAAAAGGATGATAGCTGTCCAGCTCACCCCATCCCTGGAAGCATACACACAGTAAATAGGAAACCACATAGTAAGGAAACAAGTAATGTTTACTTTGGGGTGTTACAAAAGTCCTCCTCCTTTTCTACAGCATACAATACACATTTGGCCTCTGCTGTCTGAGCCTACCAGTTTTCTCCCATTTCCCATCTCCTGTCTCCAATTTTGAAGTCTGTCTTCTTCTAGCTAGCTGATCCGCCCTTGAGGTTCTGTAGACAGATGGCACCACATCTTTATTTCCCAGCACAGACTCTCATCTGAACTCCAGACCCATACAGCAAGTGCTCACTGAAGAACTCCATTTGAACTCACTGGCTTCTCCAACTCAACTTTTCTGAAACTGAGCTCCTCAACTTCCTCCTCAACCCTGTTCCTCCTCCTCCACTAAGAGTTCTCTATTCTCAGGGAAGGGCATCAACAATCCACCCCATTGGCCAAGCCAGACTCCCTCTTCTGCCTCACCCCCCACGTCCCA
>JAQZBX010069943.1:0-15509 GCA_029593785.1 Cabassous unicinctus
TTTTTTTTTTTTTTTGAATCCACTAGCCTGTTCTTTTCCTCCTCCAATTTGAAGATAAGCCTCATCATCTGGATCTCAGGCCTGTCATTTTTTCACACTTGCTCCCTGAGGGAGCTCATTCACTGCTATATGGATGACACCTCAATTCTGGCTTCCAGCTCTGATAGCTCCCCTAGGTCCCAGGGTCATTTCTCACTGCCTGCTTGATTAGCCCATCAGCTTAATAAAATCAAGACAGCAACATCTTTATATAGCATTTTTGCACTTTAATATGCTGTCTCTCAAAATCAAATTGAACTCAGCTCTGAACCTCAAACTGATTTTTCGTGTCTGTAATATTACCCAACAGTTGGAGACCTTGACGTCCTCTTATCTCTGTTTTCTTTTTCTTCGCCCATTTTTAAGGAAGGCATTATTGGTTTGCATACTCAACATCCCTTATCCCTTTCCTCTATCCTTAAAGAAATCCCAATTTTGGTACAGTACCCAATCCTCTCCTAGGCAGCCTTTGCAGCTTATGAGAATTTGAAGCCCCTCCCTAGTCCAGGAATACACTAGAATTGTCTAAGGAGAATCCCCTTCAGGAGCTTCCTTGACAGATTCAGTAGTGGGTATGTGAACCAGTTCAGGCTTTTGCACTCAAGAGAAGATTCTAGGGAAATTCTTTCTTGCTCTTCTGGGAGAGCTTTCAGAAGTAATTCTCTCTTTCCTTGCTCTTCCTCAGGATATATTCATGTGTGGATGTGAACTCTGGAACTGAGAGCATTATGGTAATACCAGCTTGAGGATGAACCAACCTTTCGAAAAGCCCCGGGCCAAATGGATCTCAAGCAAATGGAGCTAGGGAAACTGGATTATGTCCTAAACGCTACACTTCCTTTGGACATCGGGTAATGGGAGCTAATAATTTACCTTGTTGTTTATTAAGCCTGTGTCTGTTACTTGCAGCCAAAGGCTCTACTTTGTTCTCACTAGAAGCAGCCTCAATCTTTCCTTTCCTTCCCATTACAATGGTCATTTCTTTCATACCCATCCAATTTCTGACAGTCTCCTAACTAATCTACATACTTTCATTCTCTCCCCTTCCTAATTCACCTTTCATACTGTTGCCAGACTACTTTCCCTAAAATACTATTTTCATTCTATCACTGCACAACATAAATTCCTGTAATGGTTTCTTTCTACTTTCAGATTTTAGTCCAAATTCCCAAAACTTGTTTTCAAGGCTTTTCATAATTGGATTCCTTTTTTTATATATACTGAATATAGTTTCCTCGTGTTCACCAACGTACAACTGTCAATCTCTCTTTTTGACGTATTTGCAATTGAGAAATATTTCTGCATCCAAATACAATTTGTTTTTTCAGTCTCTATTCAAGTTCTAGGTTCTCCATTAAGTGCTCTTGAATAGATCCAGCCTCTATTCATTCAGTTGTTTGTTTTATTTTGTTTTTTGTTTGTTTGTTTTCATTCAGTCTTTATTAGACACCCACCATGTACCAAGTTTCAACAAGTGGAGCTATAAAGACAAATAAATCACAATCCCCTTACCTCTAGGAGCAGGCAGCTGACTGCAATGATTTTCAAAGTTTGAAGTAAAATTTTCATGCAAAATCTTTTATATTTTATAAATGGGAGTTAAAAGCATTTAATTATCAAGCTAATGAGGTTGTTTCAATTAATGCAAAATTTGAAAGAAGAGTTTATAGATGAGTGTGGGGGTTTTGTAGTTAGCCTCAAAATACAATTTGTATCTTCATTTTATTCTGGTTGCATAATATTAAGAAAATTCTAATTCATATAGTTAAAAATCTGTTAATGTTAAAAGAATTTCAGCAGCTTACCCTGCAATCTCAGGATACCAGAAGTGACAGGGAAAGTTTCCTGATGTTTGCACAAAAATAATTTCACACGGCATAAGTTAACATGTTGATGGTATTCAATATGATAAAAAAATGTATGTATATATTATATAAGTCATTCATTTATTCAGCATATAACTATTAAATATGTACTACATGCAAGGCCTTGTTTTAGATCACACATTCTCAACTGGGTGATATTGTCCCAAGGAAGCAAATATTGGTTTGTAGGCCTATATATATATATATACAGCCTATTACAATGGTCTGTTCCCCCCAATGGGCCACAGAACAGAAATATATACAGCATATGTGTGGCATAAAAATTTCATTTGAGGGGTGATTACAAAAAAAAAAATGTCTGAAAAGGTTTCTTAGGGAAGCAATAGCAGAAAAAAGATCGGGAAGCACTGTTCTAGATACTGGGTAAACAGCAGTGAACAACATGGAAAAGAAATCCCCTGTCTCATGGAGCTTATATTCTAACCGGGGATGGACAGCAAACAAACAAATAAGCTCAATATATTTTTAAATGTGTGTTTAAAAATGTAGAAAGGCAGTAAGTGATAAGGATAAAAGTAAATTAAGGAAAGATGACAGGAAGTTGTATGGAGAGAGGGACTGACATTTTAGATAAGGCGCCCAGGGACAGTTGAGTTAAGACCTGCATGAGTGAGGGAGAGAGTGGAGCAAGAGCGCTCCAGAAATGGAACAGATGCTACAAAGGCCCTGAGGAGAGAGAGATTGTGCCTGGGTGTTGAGAAACAGCAAGGCCACAGTGAGGTGGGAGAGGGGTAAATGGGGGAAGGATGTGAAAAGCTAAGTCACGGAGCAGATGTGGCTCAAGTAGTTGAGTGCCCGCCTCCACATGGGAGGTCCTAGGTTTGGTTCCTGGTGCCTCCTAAAGGAGACAAACAACCAGCAGACAATGAGCAAAAAACAAAACAAAACAAAAACAAACAACAACAAAAAAAACAATGAGCAATGAGCCAAAAAAAAACAACGAGCAGACAATGAGCAGACAATGAGTGCAAAAACAACGAGCAAAAATAACGAGCAAACAGATGAGGGAACCATCTCAGAGGGAGGGGGTTAGAAAAAAAAAAAGCTAAGTCAAAGAGGTCCCAGGGTTCATGTCATGAAGGGACATGTAAGGGCCTTATTTATGCTTATTTTTTCTTAATTCCCTATTCCCTACCCCATCCTATACCCTATTATATTGTATGTAGGACCTTATTTTTAACTCTAAGTTAGACCATAAGTTATTGGAGTGTTCTGAGGAGGAAATGATATAATCTGATTTTCATTTTTACTGGGATCCTTCTCACTACTGGGTTGGGAATAGACTGAAAAGAGCAAAGGTGTCACTAAGGAGACTAGCTGGGAGGCTACTACCATAATTTTGGGGAGAGATGATGGTGGCTCAGGTGACAGTGGTGTGGAAGAGAAGACAGAAGTGGTTGGACTATGAATTGGCGTTTGAAGGCAGACAGGATGTGTTGAATGATTCGATGTGGAGGATGAGAGAAAGAAAGGCATCAAAGATGATTAAAAGTTTTGTATACATGACATTTTTTTACTGTAGTTTTCAATATTGATAAAATGAAAAGCAACCTAAGATTCTTTGGAACCTTAGAGTTGGAAAACTTTTGGTCTGGTGAGTCTCACTTTGTAAATAAATCTTTGTGGGCATTTTAAATTTAATATAACAATTTTGTTTATCACAATAGCTGGGGGAAACTGTCATTTAAAGGCCAGTGACCAAGGACGTAAACCATCCTACAACACATGGGACAATCCTGCACACTTGAAGAACTGTCTTCTTCAAATTCCAATAGCACTCTTGTTGAGAAACACTGGAGAAGTTGCTTTTATGTATTTCTTTTCTTTTTTATCTGTTACTGCACATTGAGGCAATAGACTGCCAGTTGTTGCAGTTTTGATCTTCTATTCCCCTCCCCCAGCCAATTTCTAAGTGCCTTGAGGGCAAATGCTGTCTCCTATTTCTTTTGTATCCTCCTACAACGAATAACAAAAACTGCCTTCATTTTGATGTCTCCTTTGCTTTCTCCATTTGCAGCATGTACTCTCATTTTATCCATTTCTGACTGGAGTATAAGAAAAGATATTTGCAGAGTTAAGACTAATCATAGTTAAGAACTGAGTTTTGCTTTAAGGATTCAGCATATAGGAGATGATAAATTGATTCTAGCTCTCATTAATGATAATAACAAGAGACATATAAAATTTCTTTTTTTTCTTCCTTTCTTTTTTTTAAAATTTATTTATTAGAGAAGTTGTGGGTTTAGAGAGCAATCATACAGGATTTCCATATAGCAGCCTATTATTAACACCTTGCATTGGTGTGGTACATTTGTTAAAATTTCTTGATTGAAGCACATGCCCATCTTATTTTCAAGGTCTTTTGTTGATATTACTTTGCCCATCTCATAAATTATTATATATTGATAATAGAATTTTAAAATTATCATCAAATAAGCAAAGTTTATTTTGTTACACAATCCCAACTCTCTATTAAGTTTTTTCTTATTCTCTTACAAATTTTGTCCATTTGTAGCTGATTTTCTGTTAAAAATAATACTGACTATGTCATTATTATGATCTATTTTACTCATTTAGAAACATTTTATAAATACTTTCAATGTTTCTACCTAATTACCAGCCTTATCATTTTAACAGCTACATAATAGCCCATCATATTTACTGATAGATTCTTCCTTTTTTTTGTTGAACAATGGTTATTTTCAGTTTTTCATGAATTATGTATAATGTTTCTGCCTAGTCTTTCTGCCACCAATTTTTCTCATCCTCTCTTAACATCCTGTATTAGTCAGCCAAAGGGGTGTTTATGTAAAGTACCAGATATCTGTTGGTTTTTATCAAGAGTGTTTATTTGGGGTAAAAGCTTACAGTTACAAGGCTCTAAAGAATCCAACTCAAGGTACCAGAAGAGATACTTTCTAACCAAATGTCTGTTGCCACTTGTTGAAGCAAGATAGCTGACAATATCTGTGACGGTTCAGCCTTCCTCTTTCCTCTTATGGCTCTGTGAGCCCAGCTTCTTCCCATCTCAGCTTTAGGTTGGAGGGCTCGTTTCTCTCCTGGCTCAGCTGCTCCCATCTCTTCACAAGGTCAGCTGTAGACTATCAGGCTCATCTCTCTTCCCAGGGCCTTTGCCCTGTCTACAGAGCTGTCTCTATTCCTCTGTGTTCTCTGTGTATCTACTTCCATGTTTTTGATTGAGCTTCTGTTTATATAGCCCACCAAGGGGAATGGGGACTCAACCCTGCACACCCTAATGACATGGTTGAATCAAAGCCCTAATTTTAATTTAATCAAGTAAACATAAAGCCTTTGAATTTAAATAAAAGAGTATCATGCCCAGAGGAACAAACCAGTTTACAAACATAATCAATATCTCTTTATGGAATTCATAAATAATATTAAGCTGTCACATAAACCCCCAGCCAATTTTTATTTGCTTGATTTCTGACTATTGTGATTTATATATATGCATGGTAGCATCAATTCACCTATTTGTCTTAGCTTTGCTCTCTGATAGTTGCTTGATCTGTCCAGCTTTCCTTCAGTATTCACAATCTCGGCTCCAAATAGCTGCTGCTTAATCAAGAAATATTTGGAAGAATGTGGGACACATGGTGTGTAATCAGTTGTCTGATTAGATGTTTCATGGTAAGAGAGAAGACATATCCCAAAATAACTGAAATTCTACTAAGTTAGAAGCCACATATTTCCTTTTTCAATAAAGTCCTACATAGTAAATACTTCCCCAGGATACCCAAAGATCACCTGATAATAATAAAAAATAACAGCTGAATATTTTTTTCAATATTGAGGAAAAGCAAATAAATCAACAACAATCATAACATTGCTACACATGCCTAAACAAGGATGAAATAATGTTTTTATAGAAGATGTGATCTGGGTTCAAATAGCATCATTTAACAAATGCACAGGATTGCTGTAGCTCTCTACTTCAAGGCACATTAAATCTACCAAAATCTACAGGTCAGATTCCATGACAAAAACTCAAAGGTACTAACTAAATAAGATAAAATGCTCAGGAATAAGTGTAAGAGCTGGGCAAAAGCTATATAAAGAAACTTTTTAAATGCTACACAAAAGAAGATGATTAAATAGAAAGGTGTATCATTTCTTAGATAAGAGGAACCAACACCATAAAGATGTGAATCAATAAAAATAGCAACAGCATTTTTATTTTGGAATTAGACAAACTAATACTAAAGTTCAAATGGAAAAAGAAAAAACAGGAATAGCCCAGACAAACCAGGAAAAGAGAGTTATGAGGAGGATTCATTCTTCCACATATTCAAATATATAAACCTCTAATAAGAAAAATCATATGGTACATAAATAGAAAGACAGATCAGTGGGACTGAATAGAAAGTCCAGAAATAGATCTAAACCACAAATGGGAATTTAGTATTTAATAATGGTGGCACCCAAATCAATAGGGTGAAGGTAGAGTTTTCAAAGGAATGGTGTTTGGCCATTAATGAGTAGGATTAATTGAGGAGGATTAATAAATGCAATAATTGGGGAATTTTGGGGGAAAGGTAAAATTAAGAATAAGGAACTGCCCTTGAAAGTTTCTGAGTGGAAGAGGAATGGATACGGTATATGGAAAGATTAATTTGGCATTCACATGTATGATGGATGGAAGTGAATAGATGTTGAAGTCAAGAAGAGCAGGTAAGATGATTACTGCAATATCACTTCATGCTGGTGGTGTAATTATCACCTCACAAGGATCTGGCTATGTCTGGTAATAGGAATGAAAAGAAGCAGGGGATTTAAAAGACATTATAAAGCATAAATTCACCAAATGGAATGACAAGACATGGAAGTCAAGAGAAAAATGAAGAGTCAGGGACTTAGTTGTGAAGTCAGAAGAGAGACTCAGTTTTAAAGACAAACAGATGAACTAGTTGCAGATATCTTGACTTTGAGCATCTATATGGAAATGTTTAAGTGCCACTTGAATATTGGAGCCTAGTGGAGACATTCAGTGCTGGAAAGAAAGATTTGAAAACCATCCTCTCAGAGAAGATGATTTGAGATGGAATGAATGAACCTATGGGTAATGAAAGTAGATCTCAGGGAAATGGCAATGTATGGGAGGAAGAAGAAGAAAACAAACAAGACTGAGAAGAGAGTACCTAAAGAATGGTGGGAAAAGTGAAACTGGAACCTGATTTTGGAGGACTAAGAGAGGAGAGATAGGTTAATTGTGCCAAATATATTCCAGAACTTTCCAAACATCCTTGGGATTATTGCATTTATATCTGTATTAAATATCTGTAGCTACATAACAAAATATCTCAAACCTAAATGGTGTAACACAAAAACAAACATTTACTATATTGCACAGTTTGTGTGGGTCAGGAATTCTGGAGTGGCTTCGCTGTGTGGTTCCCTGTCTTGGGATGGCTCATGAGGTTGCAGTCAAGATGTAGACTGAGGCTGCAGTTATCTGAAAACTAAAAGGTTTGCTTCCAAGAAGGCTCACTCACATGAACGGAAATTTGGTGCTGGCTGTTTGCAGGAGGCCTCAGTTCTTCTTTACATGGGCCTTTCTATAGAGTTACTTGATTCTGGCTTTCTCCAGAATGAGTGATCCAAGAGAGAAAAGAGGACAAAAGTCCTAATATATATTATGGCCTTGTCTCAGAAGTCACACATCATTATTTTTGCAATATCTTACTGGTTACACAGGTCAGCCTCATTAAATATGGAAGGGGGCTATGTAACGGCATGAATACCAGGAGGTGAGGATCTTTGGGGGCCATCTTGGAACTCACAACGTGGCCTCTTCCTGTTACCAATCAAGGGCTCAGAAGTACGTAGGCTTTTCTATGGAACAGTTGACTTCTAAGAAATCAAATTAATGGAAAATTCCTTGAAATGATAATAATAGCATATCTTTTATAATAAAATCTTTTCTTCTTTCTGGTCCATTAGATTTCATTGTCAATACATGCTTTGGAACTTGTAACTTGGATTGCAGTATTATGAAATAATTGGTGAAATCCACAGGGCCAGTAACCATATACCAAAATTGTCCTCCTTAATGAAATATTTAACGTAAAGCAGATGGATGAATGATGTTTTCAGGATCATTTGTCAAGTATTAATGCTTGCTTTCTTAGTCTTCCTAACACTGTGCATGTGATCTGCCTTAAAGCTGCATTGATTTTCAAAATTTTATCATAATTGTGTTTATCCTTTTATCATTTTGAAGGGTCCTTCCAGTATGATAAATAGTCAAGGTCTCCAATAATTAATTGATTAAGCTAATATTTAGTGAAATCACAGATGTTTTCAAAATAGACCATGGTTCTCAAATTTGAATGTGTAGAAGAATTACCTGAGATGCTTATTTTAAAATACAGTTTTCAGGACTCCACCTCTAGAGGCTAATTCTAAAATCAGGAAAAGGGCCCTGGTACCAGAATTCAAACAAGTAGTTAAGATGATTCTGAAATAGGTGATTCACAGAGCTTTGGAGAGCTACAGTATCAAACAAAACTTTCAAGTAACTAATAATGTTAACATCCAGAATTTTTTCAGAACAAATTGGAGAGAATAAAATGCTTCTGTGGAAAGTAGTTACCAACATTAGGTCTTAAAAGAATGTACATTAAACAAATACATATATACGTATATTAGTTTCCTAGGGTTGCCTTTATAAATTACCATTGCTGGGTGGCTTACAACAACAGAAATTTATTTTCTCACAGTTCTGGAGGCCATACATCCAAAGTCAGGATGTCAGCAGCACCACGCTCCCTCTGAAGCCTCCATAGAACATCCTTCCAGCTTCTGGTGGTCCCAAGCATTCCTTGGCTTGTAGCAGTGTAACTCCACTCTCTGCCTCGGACTTCACATGGCCTTCTTCCCTGTTTCTCTGTGTGTCCTTTTCTGTCTTATAAGGATGCCGTTGTTGGATTTAGGGCCCACCCAATTCCAGTATAATCTCATGACCATCCTTACCTAATTGCATCTGCAAAGACCCTAAGTCCAAATAAGATGACATTCTGGGTTCCGGATGGACATGAATTTTGGGAAACACTATTCAACTCACTACAATAAAGATGAGACTTTCTGTAGTTAGTACTAAAGGCCTGATTAAAGAAGCGGTACTGTGCAAAGCAGTAAGGTATTGAGACAATAGTAGTATTTCCCTCCTCGTGTAATTGTGAAGATTAAATGATTTAACATGTAAAAAGTGCTTAGAACAGTACCAGGTATAAAGAAAAACCTCAATAAGATGTTGTTGTTGAGGAGGATATCATAAATTTTATCATTCAGATTGAACCAGAACACATGTTATGCTTTTGGAAACACAGATTAAAGGTTACCTCCCATTAATGGGTGAATAGGAACTAAATATTGATGTCAGACACCACTGTGTATATAATCTTAATATTTTGAATATATATAAATATAGAGAGCAAAATGGATACAATTCTTATCTCAGAATGAGTTCATTGTCTGAAAATACTTGGCTTCTGCAATTTAAAAAACAAAGAAACCAACTACAACAACAAAATACCTCTTTTCACTCTCCTTCATGCAAGGTCATGTTTTATTTATAGGCATTGGAAGTGAGGGGGTATCATACTGGAATATATATGTATATATGGCTGATTGTAAATATATATATATTTATATATGACAAAGATAGTAAAGACTGCTCCTCTCACAGAATGATTTGGTAATAAAGCTTGGTGGGGGGGGTGGGGGGTGGAAATGGCATTATGAGAAAAATAAAGAGGTAAAATATCTTGCCCTTGCCCTTGAAGGGCTTATGCTCACAGGACATGCAAGAAATAAATGTGTGGGAAAAATAAAATAGTGCATAAATATCTGCTAGTTGAACAGAATTTAGCTTAGAGCGTGACAAATATTTTGAGCATAGCCCAGAAGAGGTGCTCAAGAAAGAGTAGACATTCTTACTTTGACTACCCCTACTAACCTAGCGTCCTTCCTGAAATAGTTTACCCGAAATACGTGGGATAGAATGGGCTAAAGTACAGAGAAATGGCCTAGTGAAGTGAAACTAATGGAGCATTTTTATCTAGAGTTGGTTCTTTTGTTAATAATCTAATAATAGAGACTTAATGGTCAATCAACTTTACATTTTAAGTAAATCACATGATAAAGTTTGTCCTCTTGTCATTTTTATCATTGTCTTTGGCCCTGACTTTCAATTTTTTAAAATATTGCCATATTATCACATATTGTTTTGTAAGCCACCTCAAATATCTTTTGAAACAAGATGGGATATAAATACAATAAAATGCTCTGGGGGAATTGTTTTGCTTTCTTTTGTTTGCCTTAAGGAAAATGCTTTAAAAAGTCAAGTCAGCTTTCAGAAGCTTGCAACTATAAATAAGAAATATGAGCTAAGGAAAGGTCAAATAATGAGTAAAACTAAATCATGTAATTTGGATAGGATGGCTTTTTTATGAGAGAGTGGAATTGTGTCAATTTAGTCATTTGTAGGTTTAGTAGGAGAAAAGGTCTTGGATCCATAGCTGGTGCATTTCATGTAATAAACTAAGAAGCAGAAGTGAATAATAGTGATTTATGGGATTCCTCTTGATCTTGACATTTCATTATTTTTATACAGAAATCACATTTCTGGTGCATGCTTTTAGTATTGTGTTTCCTCATCTTGTTCTGAAATAATATATATACAGAAAAAGAGCCATCATATTTTATAGTTTTGTGACTTCCATCAGGAAAATAGTTGTACCATAAACAAGGTTCTTATTCTATTTTCAGTTGTGTTTCTCCACAAATCTTTCTGAAGGTATGAAAAAGAATATCAAGAATAAATAGACTTGGACTCCAAACTTGCATCTTACAAATTACACACACACATACGCACATATGTACACATAAACCATTTTACTAAATTGGTTTAGGCAGTTTCAAAAGAAATAAAATTCTAGTGATATGACTTTATTCTTTCCTTTTAAATGTAGAAAAATTCTTTTGTGTGTGTAGAAAAGTTAATTATATTTTTGAACTAATAAAATTACTTAAGAACTAGAGAATAACACTTCATTGTTTTGGGGCACTCATTAATATTGTTTTCTTCATTGCCTAATCAGTTTTTTGTTTAACATAGAACTTTGTCATAAGTGATACAAGGCACAGAATTTTAAGAAAGATGGAGAAAGAGTTTATTGTGCGTGACAAAAATCTGTGGCTTATGTTCCAAAGCTTGGCTGAAAAACTCATCGTATCCAAAGCTTGGCTGAAAAACTCATCATATGGTCATGGCTCTGACCTCTAGCTTCTCCCCTCAGGGCAGCGATAGTGCTGTCAATTGGATTTGTGCCTAAATCTCTGATTTGACACTCATTTGAAAGGAAGTACTTTATCTATCTAAGCCTCAGTTGCTTCATCTGTAAAAAGGAGACAATAATTACATTGGACACTGTTGAGGATAAAATGAGATAATGCATGTGATAAATGTTAGGTATTACCTCTCATAGCACTTACTTTCCAAGAATGGTCCAAAGGTTAATTGATTGAAATTAGAGTGTTTAAAAAATAAGAGTCATAAAATATTAGACTTGGATGGAACAGTGGAGATTAAATTGACCAACCACCCTCTCAAAGCAAACATCCTTAACTTTGTAGCCTCTGCTTGAATAACTTCAGGGAAGTGCTGTTCAGTGTCTGCCAGTGTAGTTGGCTCTGTGAAGAACTGTTTTAATTACTACTATATTTGCTATGTCATTCTATGCATAAAATATTGACACACGTGGCTCAAAACTGACATTGGAAAAGGAGATAACCTTCTTGAAACACAAGGCTTGTGGACATTACACTTGTAATGACTATGACTCACATGGCAAGGAAAATGCAGCAACACCATAACATCTGAATGAAATATTGCATGCCTGGGAGCTCATCCTTTAGAAAACAGATGGTTCTTTGTTGAAAACAAAATATGATTATGGTGTTTGCATGCAAGAAATCTTATCCTGTCTAATTATAAGAATCAGACTAGTTGTAGCTGTTTTGGAGTGCAAAGCTTCTTCAAATCAGTTGAGAATTTTCCTACTTTTGACTCTATGCAATTGAGAGCACTGATAAAGGTAAAAGATCATTTTAATGAATGTCATTATGATGTCCAGATCTATTTAATATGACTGTGTGCAGGTCCAGACAGATGGTCCATTGTTACTGTGTTCTGTTAATCTGGTTTCAATACATACTATCGAACCCAAAAGATAACATAATTCATGTCTATTTAAGAGTTCATCTCTATAACTGTTGCTTTGACATTTCTCATTTCATTGTAAGTAGTCTTTGCTGCAATGGGACATTTATCTAAGCTTTGACAGATATGAGTGAAGAATGAGTACCCTTGGCTTTGGAGTGAGCATAGAGACCAGTTAGATTAACCTAGTCATTTGAGAGAAAAGGGAAAAAAATAGAGCCTCTTCAGTCGATCAATTAAAATACAGTATCCTCTAACTTAGTGACCCTCAACTGAGGTGATTTTGTCCAGGGAACATTTGGAGATGGCCAGAGACATTTTTGGTTGTCACAACAAGGCAAGGGTGGGGGCCTAATACTGGCATCTCGTGGGTAGAGACCAGGGATGCTGTTAAATATCCCACAATGCACAGGACAGCACCCCCACAAGAAGCAATTATCTGCCTAAAATATCAATAAGGCCAAGGCTGAGAAAGGTTGCGAATTGAAAGTCTGAATTACACCCCCTTATGTACATTGTATTGATAGATACCCATCTAAGTGAACTTCCAATATAATAAAGCAATTTTATATCCATCAGCTTCATTCAAATGGGATTCCGTAATTGATAACTTAAAAATAGCTACTGTAAAAAGAAAAAAGAAAAAACAAAAGAAAAAAAATAGCTACTGTATTAGTTTCCTGGGTGGCTTAAAACAACAGAAACTTCTTATTTCACTGTTCTGTAGGGCAGAAGTCTGAAATCACGATGTAGCCAGGGCCACATTCCCCTTGTAGGCTCTAGGGAAGCATCCTATCCTGTTTCTTCCAGCTTCTGGTGCCTGCCAGGTACTCCTTGGTTTGTGGCAATATAGCTCCAGTCTCTGCATCTGTCTTCACATGGCCATCTTCTTCTTGTGTCTATGTCTCTGTCTATGTCCAAATTTACCTTTTCTTATAAGGACACTAGTCATATTGGATTAGGGCTCACCCTTTCCCAGTATGACCTCATCTTAGCTAATTACAATTGCAAAGACCCCATTTCTAAATTTAACCCTAAATATTTTCTGAATGTTACACAGAAATAAGATTTTCACAGTAATAAAGCCTACCCTGAACACATAGTGACCTCAGGACTGTCTTTCTCTCCATGTAGCAGAAGAGCAAAAATATGCAGACTGTTAATCTGTGAGTACCTGAAGCCCGTTCACATTCCTGGGGATTCCGGGAGTGCTCTGGGTAAGAGCAGAAAAGATAAGCAATGTGAGACAGACTTTACAGTAACTTGAGTTGTAAATATTTGAACATAGAAAAGGCAACTAAAGGAATGCAAAACCAGAGAAATGTGTGGTTGCTGGAGTAAATCCCCTCAGCCTGGGGGAGTTAGGGCTCATGAGTTAAAAATAGGAAAAGCAGCTCAGGAAGCAGAGCTAAAAGAAAATCAACCACCTTTAGATGTTAGATTGTAGCCCACATTATTCTCATCCATTTGGTCCCTTATTACTGTGTAACCATAAACTCTCAGTCACATTCAACAATGAGTGCTTATTTCTCAAGGTTTTGTGGGTTGGCAGGGGTTGACCGATCCGGCTGGGCTCAGCTAGGTGGCTCTGCCTTGAGTGGCAGTTTGGGCTTTGGTGGGCTCCACATGTCTTTATTCTGGGGCAGCAAGTATCCAGAAGGACTCTCTTTTCATGGCAATGGCAGAGACACAAGATGACAAGCACACTTCAGGCTCCTGCTGATATCATATCTACTAACAGCCCACTGTCTAAAGCAAGTCATGTGGGCAAACCCAAAGACAAAAGACAAGGAAGAATATTCCCCATGTGGAAGTAGTGGGGAAGAATGAATATTTTAAAACAATAGTCTAACCTGCCAAACCATCTATAATTGAGCTTAAATTGTCTGAAGAAGAAATATATATTACTTTTATATATTCAACTACAATATCACATTTTTAATTCTCAGAGAAAAAAGATGGTTCAGGTAATGAATAATGTAGTTGAATTCCTAGGTTCTGAACATTATCACCCTTTCTACCATTGATGTGAGAAGCTGAGCATATCAGTTTTTCTTGCAGAGTCTCATCTTTGCCACCTGCTAAATGTAGATAACATTTTCTGTTGACCTAATACTATTCCATTTCTTCCAAGAAATAAAGTAAAAACTTATTTTTTAAAAAGTGCTGCTAGGAAATCTTCAGTGGAAGGCTGTAATGAATGACTCATCATTATTTAATTTTTTAGCCTTGATAATTTCTCTGTACTTCTTTTGACTTTATTCAGAACATGTTCAGAATGGGGGTGGGAAATCTGGCAAGACAAGCATCTTATGTTTTTTTCTCATCTGTCCCTCCAAGGGCTACTACTTAGAATTTGGTTGGCATCTTTAGTAAACCCATTAACCTATCACCTTAGACATAGAAAATAGATTTGATGGTTTAATTCTGTTCCCCAAGGAATCTGTAACCACATCATAAGCCTGAATTGTGTTAGATAATAATTGTTAGGTATTTTTAGTTTAAATTCAGAGTTACAATTATGGAAGCATAGAAAATAGATAGACACTTGAGAAAACAAAGAAATTTGCCAATCTTGACTCTTACTAATTTTGGCAGAGTTGGTTAAATTCTGTTGATGAGAATGGCATGTACTAGCAAAAGGGCTAGAACAATAAACTGAATTTTAAAAAATAACCACTTAATATATACTTATTCCCTTTCCTGCATGAGATTGCCACCTTAATCTCTGAGAATTCTTTACTCTTGGTTTCCACAGATGCTGTGATATTCAGTGTTTGGAATTAAGGGACAGATCTCAGAAGAAGAATCTCAGTTTCTGAAATGAAGGGCTAGTTCTGAAAGTCAGTCTTTGCTTTTCTATTGCCTTCTTTAACTTCCTAAATCTATCCTGAAAAGCAGGAACTACATTAATAGTCTCAGTAGGCTAAGGAGAGGGGGAGAACAAGAGAGATAGATTTTGTGTCCCTTACTCCCCATCACAGATGTGATTATTGCTATGAATGGACAATAACTACCTTGTGGCTGACCTGCTATCTACCACCTGGCTATCATGCTCCAGCTCTATATTCCCACAACACATTGCATGCAAAGACAGTGCCTACCTTGTGCCTGACCTCTTGTTCTACCTGCTATCTAGCACCTGGATATCATGCTTCACCCAGGGGTTTCTTTTTTTATTTTAATTTTTCATATTTTGTATTTTTTCCCTTGTGAGTTTACAGAACAATTGTGCATAAGATATAGGGTTCCCATATGCCACCCCACCACCAAAACCTTACATTTATATCTAGTCTTTGATCCATTTTGAGTTGATTTCTATATATGATGTGAGATAGGGG
>JAQZBX010069944.1:0-15498 GCA_029593785.1 Cabassous unicinctus
TGACTGGGCCACGTCAGTAGGGCGTTGAGCCCCATCCCTTGGTGGGTGGGGGAAGAAAATATAAAAGGCAAGGCAAAAGACAGTTGCAGCAGTTTTTCAGAAGCAGTTTTGATGTTGGAGTTTTGATGTTGGAGAGAAGGCCCCAGGAGAAGAGAAGTGAGCCGTTCGCCTGATAGTCTACAGCTGACCTTGTGGAGGAACCAGAGGAGCTAAGCCCAGAGAGAAATGCAGCCCTGGGAAAAGAGGAACACAAGAAGCCTGAACCCTGGCAAACGCCAGCAGCTGTCTTGCTCCAACATGTGGCAATGGACTTTAGTGAGAGAAGAAACTTAATGCTTTATGGCCTGGTGTCTGTGGACTTCTACCCCAAATAAATACCCTTTATAAACACCAACCCATTTTTGGTATTTCACATTAGCACCCCTTTGGCCGACTAATACACTACTTAATTTCTCAGGAGTTGTATTATGTGAAAATTCTTAAGACACTAAGAAAGTCTTTTGAGGCTTGTAGAAATGAACAGAATCTCATGTTCTTTCCTGCACAGCTAGATATGCAGCTTTCCCTCTAGGAAGACCAGGCCAGCCATGACAGTCCCATCTCATGCCTTTCTCCATGTCCTTTCCTTTGACTCTAAAGTTTTATTACCAACAAAAAAGCATATGAACATAAATAAAAATTAAGTAAAAGAGGAAGAGAAAGGGAACATGTATTACATTTCTCAATAAGAATTCCCTGATACATATTTTAAAGGACCTAGAAGAGAGGGGCAGTGTTTTGTTATTTTGATTGAGCTGGATGGTTGGATTTAAAGACATATACAGTAAAAAGAGATTGTTACTTATTTTCACAAAAATCTTTTAATGTCCCAGGGAAACTTTTTTAATCCCATAGCTAAATTTCTACCCTGGTTGCTGCATCTGTTTAGAATCTAAACAAATCTAACTTTGGTAATTTTGAGCATGTTTGTTGCACATGCAGACCAAGGATGTGCAAATCACAGCCTAAGTCAAATTTGGCCCACCACCTATTTTTTTGTAAATAAAATTTTATTGAAACATAGCTAATGTGCATTCTTTTATGTATTGTCTATGTTTGCTTTCATGGTGCGACAGTAGTTGACTGAGTAGTTGTGACAGAGACAATATGCTGTCAAAGTTTAAAATATTTACTCTGTGGCCCTCCATAGAAAAAGTTTGCTGACTCCTGGTATAGGCCAATCCCAAGGAAAAATTATCTCATCTATGCTTCTCTGTAATTAAAAAGCTCTTGATTTGTACACATCCCAATGCCTGAGATTCTATATTTCTAAGAACAAGGCTGACTTCATGGGTGTGCGACTTACACAGTTTCACAGGGATCTGAACGTAGAAGGGCCCTGCATTCTTGTTTTAATGTTCTACTGTCACCATCTTGAACTTTTTTATAACTTCTGTAGGAGGGCCCCATGTTGCCGTTTTGCATGGGACCCTACACATTATGTAGCTGGTCCTGTCTAAGAACACATAATTTTGCAACAGAGATCAAGAGTCTCTTCGATCCAAATATGAAAGAGAAATGAATTAGTATTGCTCTAATTATGTTTCTACAGAGGGTTGCCAGATTGAGCAAATGAAAATACAGGATGCTCAGTTAAATGTGAATTTCAAGTAAACAATGAATAATATTTTATAAGTATGTCCCAAACATTGCATGTATTTTGTCTGGCCACCTTATTTCTGCATAACCGATAACAAGCTCTTTAGGTGTAATTATAAAGTATGCATCTTAAATATAAACAGTGCAATTACAGGGCATACTATAGGAATCATTTTAATAATCAAGGTAATTCATTAGGTTATTGAAAATCCTCTCTTGTGTTCTAACTTTCTGGTTGGTATGGGTCTTTTTTGAAGATTTTAAAGCTAATCAATTCATCCTTTTTGATGAAATTTTCAGAATGGAACTAAAATTTTGTTTTTCCTTCATGTGCCTTTTCTAGTTATCTTAGCTGTAGATTTTTAGGCTACATTTCTCAGGACCATTAAACTGTCTTTCCTATCTGAGCAGATAAAAAAGGTCATTAATAAAACAGAAAGTAGAGTAAGCAAGTATTGAAAAAGTGTGGAGACTTTATAAATGCTAATAAAATGAGGGGATAAAAATGTGACTAGTTGTTATATGATATTCTGGAATTAAAAGCATTGAAGTAGTAATATTTTGCTGAAATTTCAATTACAGAAAAATAAAGGTGGATAAATCAAGGATAGTTTTAAAGAAATAATTTATAAATTAGTTCTATACTAAGGAAATTAGTAAGATGAACTTGCATACTATTTTCCTTAATACAGAACTAATTTATTAATCTTGACTTGTTTAAGTATGAGGTTGATGAGTGATATAGATCAATAACTTCAATAATTTATCCTCATAGTTCTTTACTTACACATGAGTCAAATATTCACAAAAATATATTTCTGAGATAAAATTAGCAGAGATACTTTATTTTTAAGATTAGCAGCAAATAGTAGGTTATTAGGCTACATATAGGTACCTCACAATCTTTTTGAATGTTTCCTTGGAGAGGTAGGTATGTACCAAATCTGTCTTTATGTGTTATTTTCCTTAAGTGGTACAACTTAAAATCATATCATAATTCATATACTAACAGTTCACTTATTTAATCTCCCATTTAAAAATGAAATTAATAACCTTCAGAAAAAAAAACCACAACTTTCAATGGGAGATATAATTTGTAATCAACCAAAACTGTTTGAATTTAAATTTTCCTAGAATCACTTACAGATAAAAACAGGAAAATACTTTTTTCCCAAACCATAGCTGGTTATTTTCAGCTCTGACAATTCAGAAATATTCCATAAGCATGTCATTTAATTTTAATTTTAAGGTATATAGTATGCATGTGATTTTTCATAAAATTAAATCCTAAATAGTTGGATTTCTCATCTTTTACAGAATGCAAGAGAGTTCCTTATATATTTAATATTTTTTATTCATGCCCACAATTAAAAATGAGTTGTTTCCCTACATTTTCAGTGAACCATGAAGAATTTCAGTGATTTCCTTTGAAACACAGAATATATCAGTTTTTCGTTTTATAAAATGGGTAGTTTCTATATATCCCAACAGAAACAGGTGTAGGAGGAAAAGATTGCCCAGAATCTTAGAGGGCTTTACATGTTAATTTTATGTGTTTGAATATTGATAAACAGTGACTAATGTAGTTGGACTTCCTTTTTCAGTTGTGGGTATAATATACATTCATCTTAATGGCCTTTTATGCATATTACTGCCATATGGTCTTTTCACAGTGGTACTTTATTAATTTATTATAACCAAATTTCAGCTCATTGAAAAATATTTTAATGTTACATAACTACATATTTGGGACTGTGGGCAATAGATATGAAGAAATTAAACCCCTCGTGATTCCAGGAATATGGCTTTGCTCTTCCTCTTGGGATTTAATAAGTCTCTTAATGTTTAAACATACCAAAAGCTCCATAGTATGTTCATAGGCAACCTTCAGTTACCTTGCAAACTCTTAATGAAGGCTGAAAATTTCAATATATGGAGTATTCGTTTCATTCTTGCTTTATCTGAAAGATGGTAAATTTAGAGGGCTTGTAGAACTATAAGTGAGAGTCACTGTGTTTTGAATAATGCACAGTCTTATTAATAAAATTAGCATAGTTGAAACATGGATTTAAATTATATTCTGTATCATTGGTGTTCGTGAAGGATTCAGACTAAGACATAATACAAGGTTGACTGAAACCACACCTTACCTGGGAGTCTATTTTCATTCATTCAAAAAATATTTATTGAATGTGTGTCATGGCCTGATACTGTGTAAGGTGCTGGGGATACGGACATGAATAAGGGCCAATGCCCTTGCTCAAGAAGTTCATAGTACTAAGGGTCTCTTAGTTTGCCAAAGTTGCTATAATAAATACCACACAATGGGTTTGTTTAAGCAACAGAAATTTATTGACTCATGGTTTCAGAGGCTGGAAGGCCAAATTTAAGGTGTAGTCAAGGCCCTGCTTTCATCAGAATTTGTAGCATTTTGGTGCTGGCTTGCTACAATCCTTGGGGTTCCTTGGCTAGCATCTTTGTCTCCTGTCACATGGCAATCTCTCTCTCCTTGTGTGTACTCTTTCAGTTTTTTCTGACTTTCAACTTCTGACTCTTCTCTGTGGCTTTCTCTGACTTCTTTTTTAAGGCCATCAGTAATATGGATTAAGACCCACGCTAATTCAGTTGGGCTACATCTAAATAGGATCTTAGAAAACCCTATTCACAAATGAGCCCATACCTTCACTAATAATACATCTTCAAAGGGTCTTATTTACAAATGATTCACACTCATAGAAAAGCAAATTAAGGTGAAAAACATGCCTTTTGTGGGTATATGATTTCAATCTACTACAGTGCTTAACAGACATTATAATTAATTATAAGGCAAAAAAAGTGGTAAAAAATGCATTTGTTATCTTGGGAACAGTTTTCCCTTGGGCAGCATGTTCCCAGTCTGCTCTGGTAGGAGTGGTCCCTGCAGGCTTTAAAATTTTTTTCCATTTTTTATTAGAGAAATTATAGGTTTACCAAAAAATCATGCATGAAATACAAAATTCCTACATATCACCCTATTATTAACACCTTGCATTAGTGTGGTACATTGTTGTAATTGATGAAAGAACATTTTTATAATTGTACTAACTATAGTCCATGGTTTACTTTAAGGTTCACTGTTGGTGTTGTATAGTCCTATGGATTTTTAAATTTTTTTAAATTTTGTAACATATACAACCTAAAATTTCTCCTTTTAACCACATTCATATCTCTAATTCAGTGCAGTTAATTATGTTCACAATGTTGTGCTACCACCACTACCATTCATTAACAAAACTTTATGACCAACCCAAATAGAAACTCTGTACAATTTAAGCATTAACCCCTCATTGCCTACCCCTGCCTCATCCCTCAGTAACTTATATTCTAGATTCTGAATCTATGAGTTTGCTTATTCTAATTATTTCATATCAGTGAGGTCATACGATATTTGTCCTTTTGTGTTTGGTTTATTTCACTCAACGTGATATCGTCAAGGTTCATCCATGTTGTTGCATGTATCAGAAATTCATTCCTTTTTATGGCTGAATAATATTCCTTTGCATGTATATACCTCATTTTATTTATCCATTCATTAGTTGATGGACACTTGGTTGCTTCCATCTTTTAGCAATTGTGAAAAATGCCATGCTGCTATGAACATTGGTGTGCAAATATCTGAGTCCCTACTTTCAGTTCTTTTGGGTATATAGCTAGAAGTGGGATTACTGGGTCATATGGTAATTCTATACTTAACTTTCTGAAGAACCAGGAAACTGTCTTCTACAGTGATTGCACCATTTTACATTCCCACCAACAATGAATAAGTGTTCCTATTACTCCACGCCCATTTTTAAAATTGGGCTGTGTGGCAGTTTGAAATTATTTTGTAAATCTCAGAAAGCAAAAGATTATGTTTTGAACTAATTCATTCCTATGGATGTAATACCATTTGATTGCATTAAATTCAGTTAAAGGGCATTTGATTAGATTGCTTGATAAGATCCATTTGGGGCTTTTGATTGGACTACATCAGTAAGGTGTGAGCCAGCTTGAATATCTGCCCTCTTGCTCGATCTGATAGAAATGGAAACACAGTGAGAGACAGAGGAAAAGGGAGCCAGCATATTTGATTCTGCAATGTAAGAGAGAGGACTGCAGAAAGACAGAAGCCCCCAAGAGGCTCAGAGAGGCTCAGCCCACAGAACAGCCCAAGAGGAGATGGTGATCCTGAGGGGAAGGCTGAGACCTTGTCAGAGATTGGCAGCCAACTTGCTTTGCCACAGCCCAGACAACAGAATCAATAGTAGCTGACTTTGGCGAGAAAGCACTTCTTATGGTCCCCTGATCTGGAATTTTCATGGTCTTGGAACTATAAGTTTTATCCCAAATAAAGCCTCCTTTATAAAAGCCAACACATTTCATGGTACTTTGCATCAGCAGCCTTTTGGCAGACTAATACAGGTTATCATTTTTGTTGCTGAGTTGCAGGATTTCTTTATATATTATAGATATTAAACCCTTATTGGATATGTGATTTCTAAATATTTTCTCCTGTTGTGTAGATTGTCATTCTATTTTCATGGTAAAGTCCTTTGATGCTTAAAGTTGTTAATTTTCATGAGGTCCCATTTATCTATTTTTTCTACTGTTGCTTGAGCTTTAGGTATAAAGTCTAAGAAACCATTGCTTAATGCAAATCCTAAAGATGCTTCCCTAGGTTTTCTTTTAGGGCTTTGATAGTTCTGGTTCTAATGTTTAGGTCTTGATGCATTTTGACTTTTGTATATGGTGTCGGGTAGGGGTCCATCTTCATTCCTTTGCATATGGACATCCAGTTTTCCCAGCAACATTTGTTGAAGAGACTACTCTTTCCCCATTCAGTGGACTTGGCACCCTCGTCAAAAATCAATTAGCCATAGATGTCAGTGAGAGTGTGTATTGGTTTGGTATTATTTATGAATTCCAAAAAGAGATATTGGATTATGTTTGTAAACTGGTCTGTTCCTCTGGGCATATTAGATTGCATTGGATTCAGAGGTTTCACTTTTACTTGATTAAATTATGATTAAGGCTTTGATTGGGCTATATTAGTAGGACGGTGAGTCCCCGCCCCCTTGGTGGGCAGGGACTCACAGAGAAAACCACATGGCAGAGGAGAGAGTTTAGAGTTTTTTGATGCTGGAGCCCCAGGAAGTAAACACACAGGAGAAGAATACAGAGGAATAAAGATGGCTCCATAGACACGGTAGAGGCCCCAGGAAGAAAGAGAGCCTGATGGTCTACAGTTGAGCCCTGAGAGAAACAAGCCTTGGGAGAGAGATGAGACTTATCTCAGCCTACAGCTGATATTGGAAGAAGCTGGGACCATGGAGCCTTAAGAGGAAGAGGAAGCTTGAACCCTTGCAGACATCGGCAGCCATCTTGCTCCAGCACGTGGCAACAGACTTTGGTGAGGGAAATAATTTATGCTTTATGATCTGGTAACTGTAAGTTTCTACCTCAAATAAATACTCTCTATAAAAGCCAACAGATTGGTATTTTGCATCAGCATCCCTTTGGGTGACTAATACAGGGTATATTTCTGAATTCTCAATTCATTTCCTTTGGCCTATATGTCTGTCCTTATGCCAGAACTAGGCTATTTTTATAGCTGTGGCTTTGTAATAAGTTTTAAGATCGGGAAGTATAAGTCCTCCAAATTTGTTCTTCTTTTTCAGGATGGTTTTGGGTTTCAGGGACCCTTACCTTTCCATATAAATTTCATGATTGGCTTTTCCATTTCTGCAGTGAAGGCTGTTGGGATTTTGATTGGGATTGTATTGACTCTGTTCATTGCTTTGGGTACAATTGACATCTTAACAATAATTTGTCTTCCCATCCATGAGCAAGGAATGCCTTAACATTTATTTAGGTCTTCTTGATTTCTCTTAACAAAGTTATGTAGTTTTCTGTGTACATGTCCTTTACATTATTGGTTAGATTTAT
The DNA here is from genome assembly GCA_029593785.1 of Cabassous unicinctus. Lineage (NCBI taxonomy): Eukaryota > Metazoa > Chordata > Mammalia > Cingulata > Chlamyphoridae > Cabassous > Cabassous unicinctus. The sequence continues at coordinate 7,603 of JAQZBX010069944.1, forward strand.
TCCTAGATATTTGATTCTTTTAGTTGCTATTGTAAATGGATCATTTTTCTTGATTTCTTCTTCAGATTGTTCATTTATTGTGTATAAAACACTACTGATTTTTTAAAAGATTTATTATTTATTTATTCCCTCCCACCCCATTGTTTGCACTTGCTGTCTACTTGTTGTGTGCTCTCTGTGTCTGATCATCTTCTTTTTTAGGAGGCACTGGGAACCAAACCCAGGACCTCCCGGTGCCCAATTGCTTGAGCCACATCCACTCCCTGCTTGTTGTGTCTCTCACTGTGTTTCCTCATTGTGTCATCTTGTTGTGTCATCTTTGTTGCATCAGCCTGCTGTGGCAGCCCATCGCATCAGATTGCTGTCTTGCTCATCTTCTTTAGGAGGCACCAAGAACCGAAACCAGGACCTCCCATGTGGTAGGTGGGCGCCCAACTGCTTGAGCCACATCTGCTTCCCGACACAACTGATTTTTGCCTATTAACTTTGTACTCTGCCACTTTGCTGAATTTTCTTATTAGCTGTAGTAGCTTTGTTGTGTATTTTCAGGGTTTTCTGAATATAGGATCATGTTATGTGCAAATAGGGAAACTTTTACTCTTCCTTTCGAATTTGGTGACTTTTATTTCTTTTTCTTGCCTAATTGTTCTGCCTAGATCTTCCAGTACAATCCTGAATAACAGTAGTAACAGTGGGCAATCTTGTCTTATTCCTCATCTTAGAAAGAAAGTTTTCAGTTTTTCAATGTCAAGTATGATGTAGCCATGGGTTTTTCATATATGCTTTTTATCATGTTAAGGAAGTTTCCTTCTATTCTTAATTTTCTAAGAGTTTTTATAAAGAAGAGGTGCTGGATTTTGTCAAATGCTTTTTCTGAAAAAATTGAGAAGATCATGTGTTTCATTTTTTCCTTCATTCTGTTAATGTGGTATATTACATTAATTGATTTTCTTCTGTTGAACCACCCTTGCATAGCTGGAATAAATCCTACTTGTTCATGGTACATATATTTCTTTTAATGTGCTGTTGAATTTGGTTTGCTGGTATGACAATTTTTGTTGACAATTTTTGCCTCTACTTTCATAAGAGAGAGTCTGTAATTTTCTTTTTTTGTGTTATCTTTTTCTGGCTTTGATGTGAGGATGATGTTGGCCTCATGGGATGAATTCAGGTGTATTCCTTCCTTTTCAGTTTTTGGAAAGGTTTGAACAGGATTGGTGTAAATTTTTCTTAGAATGTTTGATGAAATTCTGCAAAGGCATCTGGTCCTTGGATTTTCTTTGTTGGGAGGTTTTTGATTACTGATTCAATCTCTTTACTAATTACTGTTTTGTTGAGATCTTCTATTTCTTGTTGAGTCAAAGTACGTAGTTTGTGTCTTTCTAGGAATTTTTCCATTTCACCTAGGTTATCTAATATGTTGGCATGGAGTTGTTCATAGTATCTTCTTATGATCCTTTTTTATTTCAGTGGGTTCAGTAATAATGTGCCCCTTTTCATTTCTGATTTTATTTTTGCACCCTCTTTTTTTTCTTTGTCAGTCTAGCTAAAGGTTTGCTAATTTTATTGATCTTTTCAAAGAAACCACTTTTGGTTTTGTTGCTTTTCTCCTTTTTATTCTCTATTTCATTTATCTCTGCTCTAATCTTTGTTATTTCCTTCTTTCTGCTTGCTTTGGGTTTAGTTTGCTCTTGTTTTTTTTTGTTTGTTTGTTTGTTTGTTTGTTGTTGTTATTTCTTTCCTCAAGATTCTCCAGGTTTCAGGGTAGCTCTCTGATTAGAGATTGTTCTTCTTTTTTGATATAAACATTTAGAGCTATACATTTCCCTCTAGCACTGCCATTACTGCATTCCATATATTTTGGTATGTTGTGTTTGCATTTTCCTTCTCTTCAAGATATTTCCTAATTCCCTCCTGTGATTTCTTCTTTGAACCATTGGTTATTTAAGAGTATGTCATTTAATTCCTAGATATTTGTGAATTTTCCATGTCTCCTTCTGTTATTGGTTTCTAGTTTCATTCCACTGTGTTTGGAGAAGATATATTGTGTGAGTTCAATATTTTTTTGATTTATTGAGACTTGTTTTGTTACTTAACATTTGATCTATCCTGGAGAATGATATGTGTGTACTAGAGAAGAATATGTCTTCTGCTGCTGTTGACTTAAGTGTTCTATACATGTCTTTTAAGCCTAGTTTGTTTAGAGTATCATTCAGGTCTTCTATTTCCTTAATGATCTTCTCTCTAGATGTTCTATCCATTATTGAAAATGGTGTATTAAATTCTCCTACTATTAATGTAGAAATTAATTATTTCTCCTTTCAAATCTGTTAATATTTGCCTCATATATTTTGGGGTTCATATATATTTATAATTGTTATGTCTTCTTATAGAATTTACCCCTTTGTTAGTTTGTAAAGACCTTTGTTCCTTGTAACAGTTTTTGACTTAAATTATATTTTATCTGATACTAGTATAGCTACCCAGCTCTCCTTTGGTTACTATTTGCATGAATATTTTCCCCTTCTTTTCACTTTCAATCTGCTTTTATGTCTTTGAATTTAAGGTGAGTCTCCTGTAAACAGCATATTGTTGGATTGTGTTTTTTATCCAGTCTGCCAATCTCTGCCTTTTGATTGGAGGGTTTAACCATTTACATTTAAAGTAATTACTCATAATGCAGGACTATTTTCTGCCATTTTGCTATTTTGTCTTTGCAAGTTTTGAACCACCAATTTTCTCATTAATGATTACTTTTATATTTATTTGATTTTTTTGACATTGTACCATATTAAGTATTTATCATTTCTTTCTAGATATATATTTTTTATATATTTTCTTTTTGGCTACCACAGGGTTAAAATTTAACATCCTAAATATGTAACAATCATTTTTTTAATTTGATACCAAGTTAACTTCAAAAGCATACACATACACTGTTCCTAAACCCCTCCTTACCTCCACCTTTATGCATTATATCTTTGTACATTGTTTGTCAAAAAAACCATAGGTTTATCATTACTTTTTTGCATTTGCATTTTAGCAACTGTAAGAAGTAAGAAGTAGAGTTACATATCCAAAAATACAATACAATAGTACTGGCATTTATAATTACCAGAGTTCTTTAGTTCATTATTCTGAATTGCTCCACTGTCTAGTGTCCTTTCCTTTCATTCTGAAGAACTCCCTTTAGCATTGCCTTTAGGGTAGGTCCAGTAGTAATGAAGCTGTTCGACTCTTTATATGAAAATGTCTTAATCTCTCATTTTTGAAAGTCTCACCAGATATAAAATTCTTGGTAAATGTTTTTTCTCAGCACTTTAAATATTTCAACCCACTGCCTTCCTGCCTCCATGGTTTCTGATGAGAAATCAGCATTTAATCTAAGTGAGATGCCCTTGTACATCTTTCAGAACTCTTGCAGTTCTCTGCAGTTCTGAAAGCCCTCACAGCTTTCAGAACTCTCCCCTTGTCTTTTGTATTTGACAGTTTGACCACCGTGTGTCTGTGCATATTTGTCTTCAGGTTTATCCTATTTAGTATTTGATGGGCTTCTTGGATGTGTATATCCTTTTGCAAAGTTTGGGACATTTTCTGTCATTATTTCTATGAAAATTCCTTCTGTTCCTTTCTCTCCTTCTGTCTCTGGGACTACCTTCATGCATATATTGATACACTAGATCCTGTCACACAGCTATTTTAAGCTATTTTTACTTTTTCTAATTCTTTTTTCTTTCTGGTCCTCAGCCTGTCTCATTTCAATTTTCTTTTTGATTTCACTGGTTATTTTTTTTTCTGCTAGCTCCAATCTGCTGTTGAAATCCTCCTGGGAATTTTTCATTTCAGTTGTTGTGATCTTCAACTCCAGTAGTTCTCTTTGGTTCCTTTTAAAATTCTATCTCTTTATTGAGATTCTCCTATTGTTCATTCATTGTTTCTGATATCCTTTATTTCTTTTTCTGTATTTTCCTTCATCTCCTTGAACATATTGAAGATAAATTTTTTAAAAGACTTTGGTATGTCCACAGTCTGGTTCTTCATTAATGTTTTTTGGATTTTTATCTTCTTCCTATGGATGGGCCATCATTTCCTGTTTCTTTATTTGTCTTGTAATCTTTTGTTGCCCACTGCAATTTTAATATTTTAAAATGAAAAACTCTGGGATTTAATTTGTGTGCTTTCTTGAGTTTGCATTCAGCTAGTGATATGACAGAGATTTTCTTGAGTGCCAAGAGCTAACCCAAAGAAACCAATCAAATCAACAAAACACCTTTCACAGTCTTTGCAAATTGGTTTTGCTTTGGCTGGTGCTCTCTTGAAGGTCAGCCCAAAGCAAATGCAAAGTTCAGGGTCCTACCTGTCTTTTCTGAGTCTATGTCTTGTCCTAGGCTTGTGCTTACAGTGGCTTTAGGAGTTCCCCTTTTCCCCTCGAAAACAGATCTTCCTCTCTTCGATGCCATGATGCATGACTTAAAGCAGGTATGCCTTTGCCCTCAGCTGACTGAGTCAATTGTTTCTTACACTACTTTTGCTGTCTTAAGCTGCTTTTACCTGAAGGGAAATTTTTGAGAGGGGAGCAAGCCAGAGAGGAGTTTCCTAGGTCAGTCTTTTCTAGCTAGAACAAATCCAGGGATCCACAAGGGCACCACTGGCTGGCTTCACACTGCCCTGCAGAGAGTGTAAAGGAAGGGCCAGCAAGGGTGCCAGGAGCATCTCCTTTGGCTCTTTGAAGCTGTGTTTTCTTATTCAGCTTGTCAAGTAAATGCAGACCTTTACTTTTTTTTAATAGTTTTGAGAAAGGGTACTGCCTTTAAATCTCCTCTGCAACTTTTGCCAGGCGTGGGTTGGAACAATGGCTGCCCTCTGAGCTAGCACCCAGTATTCTGAAGTAACTGATTTAAAGCAGTGGTCAGCAATTGGACTGCACACCCCTGTGTCTTGTGGAACTAAGTCTTTATATCCCACCCTGGCACCAGCAAGCTGTACCAGGGGCTGGACTTGAGGATCTCACTGCTACATTTCCACAGGCTGAGGGATGGGCAATGGTAGCTGCTGCATGGAAAGTGAAATTCTCTGGTATTTTCTGCAATTTACCAGCCTCTTCCTCCCACTCTTCCCTGGATGCTGCACAGTGTTATAATAGACTCTGGAGTTTCAAAATAGTTGATTCAGATAATTCCTGCCTGTTTAATAGTTGTTCTGATGGAGGAACTAATTCCTGGAGCTTCCTACTCTGCCATCTTTCCACAATCCACCCCCCTGCAAGGCTTTTAAGACTAATTTATGGCTTAACTGAAGTATAAAAATAAGCAAAACAGCAGAAGTATCTGGGAGAAGGATTTCAGGTAGATCAAATTGCTTGAGCATACTTAACAGAGGGGAGAAAGAGCATGGTATTATGGGGCACCATAAGCAATTTAGAGTTTGTAAAACATAACTTGTGAGTTAAGGACAGGAATACTTTAAGGTCAAAGAGTCAGGAAGGAGTCATATTATGTAACTTAATCTTAGATGAGGTGGGCAGATCCATATCAATATTGTTTTTTTTTTTTTTCTCCCTGTGTGGTTAATGTCATTCCTTGAAAATCTCTGGAGATTTTTAATTTGGCCATACAAATTCCCCCAGGCTGGTCTTAATGTCTATGTAATTGATTTTGCCAACAGGTGGGAAAATATTCTTATATGGGAATAATACCATCTATATATCTTTTGAAAAATAGTTTTCTATTCCACAGAGTAGATATTTACATTTTTGTCACCCTCCAAGAGAACAAATAAGTGGAAAGCAGTGTGGGAGAGTCCCCTTCTCATTTCCAATTCATTGCAAGCTCTATGTTATCATGACTGAGAAGACAACATTGTGACAGTTACAATGAATCTCTACTGGACATAAAACATGTTTTTCAAAAATTGGGGAATGCAGTTCATCAAATACAATGAAAAATATGCTACCAAGTGAATTCAGGTAAATTAAATTTGCATTGCCTAAGGAGAACACATTTCTCACATTCAGACTATAATCATTCGAAATGATTTTGGTAAATGTTCAGGGACAGCTATATTAAACTCTTCAGGAATTCATTTTCACTATGGAAATGGTCTTCAGACATGCTTGTAATATAGAACATAGAATTCTTCAGTATATCTCCCTAACATGGAGTTCAAATTAAATTCTAGACACATCTGTCATTTTTTATTTTCTGGAAATCTCTTTGAAATTCTTGAGGAGAAATTTAAGTAATGGCATCCTCCTGAAATCTTACATTGTTGGGTAGCTTATTCAGAAATGGATTGAAAGAATATACAAGTCAAAGTGTTGAATTAAAATCTTAGTGGGAAAATATTTCTAGACTATATTAAACTTTTGATACTCTTTACTATACTATCTTGTGTTCTCAATACCTTAAAACTCTGGCAAAATATACTGTGATGATGGCTGCTGAAACCTGTGATCTCTTAACCTGATACTAATACTATGCCGAGTTTTTCTTCTATTTTAATTTTTTCTAAAATTTATATTTATTTATATTTATTATCGTCCCCCATATATATGCAACATTTAAGGATTTAAAAATGCATTATGATCCTGGAATATAATTTTCCACTGACAATTTGGTAATTGCTTGCTATGGAGAATAAACAATTCTACTCGGTGATATTTCTGAAAGCTTGCCTCTTGGTATTCATGTGAACCCTTCTTAGATTTAGATTTAGATACCTTTTCTATAAAATCATGCCTGCCAGGCTTACCTCAATGAGGATCAAGTGTGTAAGCACATGATGAAAACTAGAAATCCCTATGTAATTAAAAACATTTTTAACTTTTAAAAAATGAAATTCCATGTTTAATTAGTATGATACAAGGACTGTCATAATGAAAAGGTTTTCCTTGATCCACTTTCAGAGAAATCTAGTCTTAGGGGGCTCTCTTTCTGTCTCTACTTTGTTTTTTAAATGTATGTGTGTGTGTGTATATATATATGTGCATATGCATGTATCTCTACAACTATCTATCTCTACCTTATTCTATCTCTAATATATATATTATATATGTGTATGTGTGTATGTATCAGTGTATATATCTATGGAACCATTTACAGAGGATATATATAGGAAAAAAACTTAACAATGAAGCTTGTATCCGTGGGAACCAAGATTAAATAGCTTTCTGGAAATACTCCCTATGCTTTTAAATACATGACTAGGTAAACAATATGTGTGAATATTTTATTAATAACTACTAAGTGTTAAGATTTTTAAATGGGAATAGATGAGATATTCACTTTCATCTATTCCTTTACTGATAAAATGTGGAAACTGTTTCATGGGGTTTCCAAGACCACCCTCAGGTTCAGTGATTCACTAGGAGGGCTCACAGGACTCGCATATAGCCATTTACAAGGCTATGATTTATTACAGTGAAGGAATAAAAAGCACAATCAGCAAAGGGAAAAGGTGCATGGGATAAAGTTTGAAGGATACCTGGTGCAAGCTTCTGAGACTTCTCTCCCAACAGAGTCACACAGGATGTGCTTAATTCCTCCAGGAGCATATTGTGACAACATATCTACTTGGGAAGCTCATTAGAGACTCTGTGCTCATGGGAAGTGGATGTGGCTCAAGTGATTGGGCTCCCGTCTACCATATGGGAGGTCCCGGGTTCGTTTCCTGGGGCTTCCTGGTGAAAGAGAGCTGGCCTGTGTGGTGAGCTGGTGCAACAAAAAGAGGCAAAGAAGAGAGACAATGAGAGACACAACAAGAGGCAAAGAAGAGAGACAATGAGAGACACAACAAGAGGCAAAGAAGAGAGACAATGAGAGACACAACAAGAGGCAAAGAAGAGAGACAATGAGAGACACAACAAACCAGGGAGCTGAGGTGGCTCAAGCAATTGAG